>CADEHL010001093.1:2231649-2294149 GCA_902827135.1 Harpagifer antarcticus | reverse complement strand
ACTTTAGCTTAAATGACTGGAGAGAGGCGAGCTCTTCTTGGGAGGCCGTTGCATTTATTTAGCTGTTCTTCTGTTTCACAAAATACATCACAGACCTCTGTTTCTCTGCTTCCTCGTTTCACTTCCAGAAACATACACACGTTCCCTCACTGTCGCTCTACCATCCACAAACACGTATGCACAAGCCTCTCTCTCTCTCTCTCTCTCTCTCTCTCTCTCTCGTCTCTCTCTCTCTCTCTCTCTCTCTCTCTATCTCTCTCTCTCTCTCTCTCTCTCTCTCTCTCTCTCTCTCTCTCTCTCTCTCTCTCTCTTAAAGGGACAGCGATCTCATCTCACTCTGCATGACCCTAATATCATAACATGTGTGCTCTGGAGAATCACAGAACGGACGACCGTCCTTATTATTATGCCGTTTAAACCAATTATTGAAATGTGTTTGTTAAATTCGGCATCATGTAAGTTGCGCTGACAGGTCCACACACTGCTTCCCCGCAGCGAGGCTCCCCCGCCCTCCTGCTGATAGTTGACGAGCATCAAGCTCCTCAACCCCCCCCCCCCCCCCTTGATAATTCTCGATCGTTGGCACGCTGATAACAATTTTTTTTTAAATGGCACTTCATATCAAAAAGGTTGCCATCCCCTGCTCTAGTGTTTACTTACGTGAGGAAGCCGGAATTGCAGAACACAGAGCGCATGGAGCACAGAGCGCATGGAGCACAGAGCGTATGGAGCACAGAGCGCATGGAGCACAGAGTGGACAGCAGATAACAGAGCAGATTACAAGTTTTACATGTTTTTTTTCACAACAGTTGTATTTGGATGGAATGAATACCCATAGTGATAATTCAAAGTAATAATATGATTTTTACAGTGAAAAAGTTCAAATGGAACTGATGGTTCCCAAATTACCCAGAGGTGAGTCCGCCTGGACTTTATTTTTATAAATCTCTCTAAAAAGGTCAAACTTCACTTAATTTGCATCAATCTTGATACAGGGTACTTATATGTTATAGTTTGGATTCCTAAAGCTTTTATTCTACTAACCCATCTTTCAAGGGTGCTTTTCACTATAAATAATGGGGGTTTTTTAGGCGGAGATTAGAATTTACATGTTTTTACTATGTTCCATCTGAATTTACTTTAAAATAAAAACATCTATATTGATTCTGACACTTCTACATCCAACTCACAGATGTAACCTTGCTTTGAGAAAAAAGATTATTAATTTGCCCCTTTTAGAAGTGAAGATATAGTCATTTGTTGTGTTAATGGCATTTTCGAGCCTGAAACCTGAAAAACAGGCTCAGGGTTTAACAGGTTAACTTTGATTACAGACTGGACTTTGGACTTGTCGGCTTTAACTTGGCATTTGTCTTAGGACTTGTCGATCTTGATTTGGGTTAGGACATGACATGAAACTTTCCCTGGGTCTTTATTTAAGATATATGTTTCTGTCTTATACTGGGACATGTTGGTCTTGACTTGGGACTTCGTCTTTTGACTTAAATATCTTGATTAGAGTCTTGACTTGACTTTTGGGTTGGTACTTGTCAGTTTTGACTATCTTCTGAACATCTACACTGGAAACCAGCAAAATTCAAAAAAGCAAACCCTGAACATAAATTTGCTGATGTGTCATTAACAGAATGTGAAAAGGTTAAATATGAAGTGGTGTAAAGGATGGGCATGCAGCTTGCAGGGATCAAAGTTAATATATGAACTCTGTATTCTCACATACCTGTTGTCATGCATGCAGAGACAAAGGCGCCTGCAAATGAACCCATTGCTCAGGAATCAGTGCTTCTCTGGCTGCAGGCCTGAAGCTGGGGCATGTGTCAGCAGATTACTGGCCGTTAATCAAAAACCTTTTTACATTCCTCAGATCAGAACACTGCTGCCAGGCAACAGATTCACTCCAAACGTTGAGTGCCTCTAAAATCACAATCCTCTCCTTTACATGTGCTCATAAATCAACAAAGCATTTTTTTTCTTTACAGATGAATGCAGAGTCAGAAAAAGACAAAGAGGTCAAAGAGACTTTGAGATTGAAAGGCAGAGTGCTGCATGGATGACGTGATTTATTATTAATAACACGTAAAAAAGGAACATTCACAAAAGACAATATACATTTAAGCTGCAAACAGCGAAGAACGGGCACTGTGATAACATTTGACCATGTACAGTTGACCTTTAACAGCACCAGTGTTCATGGTGAAGCATCAAAATTGTCTGCAGACTGGCGTATTTTAAGTTGTTTAAGGAAAAAGGAAGTAATGCAGACTCATTTCCTGTTTTGAGGGCTCCGGCTGCTCTCTATTAAATAAAGTTTGTTTGTTGGTGGTACCATCTGTGAAACACATCCTATGCAAACTTTCAAAAAAGTTCATAATCTATCTTTACGCTACGTCATCTGACCTGGTTGACAATTACATGGGTTACACACAAATTATAATGCATTAGTTTTTGTAAGTTTTAAAACAGTGAACTATAAAAGTACCATTTTGTTTTGATAATAATATGTTTACACTTCTAATTAAACATTTTTAATGCAGGACTTTTACTTGTAATACAGTCATTTTAGACTTTGGTGTTGGTAGTAAGAATCTGAATAGTAATGTGTTAAACAGAGGCCCAACAAACTTCCTTCATGAGAAATGTGCTGCACTTGCAAATTAAGAAGCATCTTCCCCACCTAGACAACACGTGTGCTGCATTTAGGAAACATTTACCAACTTGACCAAAAATGTGCAGGGTTTGCATTAAGGAAACGCTGCAAACACAAAACGGTGAAAAAAGAAACGGTGCAAGAATCTAAATGTCATACTTGCTTCGTTTTTGAAAGTGCAGCGTGTTTTCTCCTAATAGAAGTGTTTTGGGCAATTGTAGCGAATCATATGAATCATATGTGCAATATATTTTATAATATATGTACAGTTGTTTTAAAGTCTCTACTTATTAACTATACCTTTGTAGGTGTTGTCTTATTTTAAATAGAGGAACACATATCACGTCCATACCTAATGCAACAAGCTTGTTTTACCTAAAACAGGTGATTGACGCTGGCCTGCAGGTTACCATGACAAGACAAAAAAGCTGTCAGCCGAGAGCGTTTTCCCACAGCATGCACCTGATGTATGGCAGCCAGGTGACAGCTTGGTGCCAGGAGGCTTTTCAGTCATTACTCTGATCTCTTCTTTGTGCTGAGAAAAATATGCAACGCCAGCAAGATCAAGATACTGCGATACTGTAAATGTTAAACACAGCCCAGGGGGAGATACAAAGAGTGATACAAAACGTTTTTTTAAATCAAACAAAGATATGAAAATGAGCTCCAGCTTTATCAACTACAATTAATGCAATAGTTCAATAATAACTTGAAATGAACCATTCTGCAAAATGGACTTGTGGGTCATGACATGGCAATAGTGGTGTAACTTATTTTGAGTTGACACTATGCTTGGGACTTGTAGGTCTTGATTTGACACTAGCCTTGAGACTTGTTGGTCTTGGCATTAGTCTTGGGACTTGTTGGTCTTGACCTGGCACTAGTCTTAATGGTCTTTACTTGGTACTTGGTAGTCTTGTGCTCACATTTATATGGACTTGCTGGTATCGTCTTGGGACTAGTGTTAGGACTTGTTGTTGTTGACGAAGGATTTTTTGACCTTCACTTTTTCTAGTCTTCACCAGAGGTAACAAAGTATAAATACTTCGTTACTGTACTTAAGTAGATTTTTCAGGTATCTGTACTTTACTTAAAGGGCACCTATCATGCAAAATGCACCTTTGTACGTCTTTTATACATGATTATGTGTCCCCGGTGTTCCAGGGAACTCGCCAAGTGTCAGAAAACACAACCCTCTCTATTTTCCTCCTTCGCCAAATCTCTAAAAAAGGGGCTGCAACGGATCTGAAAAAAATGGATCCACATTCCGATACTTTTCTACGTCACAAAGACGTACTCCGCTTATTGGTCAACTCTCCACCTATCAGGGGAATGAGCCACGGCCACGTGCATTGCCAAACCTCTCATTCGCATATAAGCTATCGGCAGGCTAAATCAACCCCAGTCACATCTGTGTTTCTGCCTGCTCTTGCTAGGATGTCTAAGCCAGTTAAACGTTGTGCTGTTGTTGGCTGCAAGACTCGGAACAGGGGACTGCATGCAATGCCATCAGTGCAAAAAGAGAATAATCTGTGGCTAGACTTCATTTTCAAGGGACATGTGCCAGAAGACCCCGGCAGATTTCTGTGTGTGTGTTCCAAACATTTTACCACGGACATGTTTATGAACTTCTCTCAAGTCCAACACGGATATGCCTCCAAACTAATGCTACACCCGGGATCAATACCAACCATCCGGGACCAGGCCAGTGAGGACACATCCAATTCTGAAGCTGTAAGTTTTTATTTAGCGGTGTTTTTCCTGATAAAGCTATCTCTTGCTTGTAGCATGTAGCATGTAGCTTCGCCGTATCAATGTCGCCTCAACCCCAACTAGTAATCGGTTAGGTGTTTATATGTTCTTGTAACATTTTATTTTGTACGCTCCGCAGTCTTTGCTTTGTCTTTTATTTTAATTATCAGGCATTTGCGAACATGTTCAGACTGCCGTAATGGCGATCTGTGTGAAGGCTGTAAAGCCACGCCTGGCCTAGCCGATAACACAAGTATTTATTCTCCTATGTATTAGTATTTTGTATCCTCTAAAAAATCATATTGAGTAAGTTATAATAACAAACGTAATCTTCTGGAGGTAAGTGCCGTTTTTTTCCAGCGTTATGTAAAAGCTTTTGTGATTGTAGTCTGTAAGAACGATCATATATCATCGATCTGTAAGCTAAGCTAAGCTACGCTAAGCTACGCTAAGCTAATGAGACATGCCGTTTTTTGCAGCGTTATATGGAAAAGCTTTTGCATGTTTACTAGTTTGCGCACATGAATATAAATGGGGGTGTGTTAGGATACAACACTGTATGTATGTATGCGAGGGGACACACACCACGAGTAAAACGGAGCTAAAGCCCTGGTATGTTGTTGTTGACGACATGCATACTAATCTAAACCACTTTTTTTGTTGTGCTTTTTTTAACATTGCACAGGCTACGTGGCCAACTTGATGGACCTCATCTTCGACCAAGTCTTTGTGGACCCTGCACCATTATGAGCAACCTGACAGGGAGGAGGTCATCGCCGGGTATGCTACACGGTTCAATTTGGCTGCTGTCTGAACCCAACATAGACATTTCACGGATCAGAGGACAACGCAGGCCGGAATCACCACTCTGATCCTGATTCAAATAACCGTTGATTTTGACAATAAAGTTCCGAGTTGATATCAAATGTGTCGTGATTATTCATGTTTGGATGGGTAAAGAATATTCTGATTTCAAAAGCATAAGGTTGTGTGTGGACTTGTTGTCGTACACATGGGTGTGTTATGCCATTGCTGTGTAGTATATAATAGTACATGTACAATGACAGAATGAAAGATTGCATAAAGCCATATACACCAGTATTTATTTCCATGAACAATATTAGCATTCGTTTTACAATTTCAGTCAAAACCAAATCCAGGATGGTCCACCACACAGGTTACAGAGTCCTCATGTTCCTGCATCCGTCTTTACACCTAGTGTGATAAACATATATTGAATGACATGTGAACAATGTATTCTCTAAACAGACAACTTAGTGAAGCTAATGTTACGTGTGGTATCTCCATGCAGCACATGCTCCGGTTCAGAAGGCATCGTGGCGCAAGTTGCACATGTACCCCTTTAGAAAGAAGTCAATAACTGAGCTTTTAAAACACATGAAACACATAATGCTGACAACTGAGGTGTTGGAGTTATACTTTTTATCACCCTAAGTTATTGAACTTTCCAACGGTTGTTGCACGATGTTGGAAGAAAAGGACTGTAAACTATTAAACGCAATGAGGCCATTGTATATATGCTGAAAATATGAATGTCTCCCTTTATAAATATATATATGTATCGCTGTGTTTGCGTTACAAACTCTAAGTTACAAACTGTACACATTGCATTCTTGCTAATTAGCCAAAATATGAATGGAATAAGTAGCAAGCATCGTAACAGAGTAAAAATAAATAGGGACAACAGCTTGTCAACTAACCATTCAGAAACGTCCTGCTGCAACCGAGATGTTTGCACCTCCACCAAAACCTCCGCTGCTTCAGTTTCTGGATCAAATTGATAATATGCTTGAACACATGCATTGCTCTGAGATGACATGTGTATTCCACACTCGTAATCACAGCAAGCATGGTAACGTGACTCTCGCCGGCTCTTCTGCTGGGGGCGTGGTCAGCTGCTGCTCAGAATTTTCATAGGCAGGTTTGGAATAAAGCGAAAATGAGCGAAACAAGGCATGGCTAAAAAATGATCTGTTTGGTATTTTGAAAAATAAAATGTATAAATATACCTTATATAGGTATGGTCATACACTATATCATTTAAATATAGCATGATAGGTCACCTTTAAGTATTAATTTTTCTGAGGACTTTTTTTCTTTTACTCCCTACATTTTAACACAAATATCTGTACTTTCTACTTCTTACATTTTCAAAACAGGCTCGTTACTTTTGTTTTAATGCATGTGAGGTGAATTATCAATTATTTGTATTTTGCATCATTGCGAGCCTTCCCCGACATCAAGACTAATTTAAAACGAAATGGTTGTGACAATAACACGTAGAGAAGACGAGCCATGGTGTGCAGATCATGCACGACAGAGAAAACAACATAAACAACGTAAAAGACGTATGACGAAACATCTAGGCAGTGACGTTAAGGGAGAAGTGTCTAACGGCATAACGTCGATGAGTAACGCTAATTCAGTCAGCGACAGGACTGAAAATGAAGACAACATCGACGGAGGCAATTCATCAGACCACCAGCAAGACATCCCGCATCCATGGCCTTACTTAAGGGAGATGTTTGAAGTTGTGGGCGCAAAAAATGATTCGTGGCGAATGCACTAAAATAATTTTTGTTTGATTTGTTAAGGCCTATATTAAGGCAAAGTAACCCATCTACAATGTTGGCAACAGCAAATACAGGTACTTTGTTTTTGTTGTTCACGCTGAATACATTCAGAATGGCAGTAATAAAAGTTTAAATGAAGCTCCATTTCACTTATATTAATATTATATTAATATGATGTAAGGTTCAGTTAGCTTTGCACAAAAACAGTCAGTTTAAAAGTTACTTTTTACTGTTTACTGTGAATACATTTCAGAGACTGTACTTTTGTACTTTTACTTTTTAAGTAAACATTTGAATCAGTACTTCTACTTTTACCAAAGTCTTTTTTTACACAAGTATCTGTACTTCTACTTAAGTAAAGAGTGGGTGTTTCTCAATGTCGAGGAAGGCTCCTCCAGATGCACTATTTCAAGGATGCTACGTCATCGAGTCCTGCCGAAGGACTGTTCCAATGTCCAGGATCCTTGGAATTCTACCAAGGCCGGCGTCCTTCTTTGCGGGAAATTTCGAGGCTGCATATGTGTATCCTCCACGGTATGTAAATCTCCACAATGCTTTGCGCACGGACCAATTTCCAAAATCTTTGGCAGAAATCACGCTCCATTTAAGGCGGGGCCTCTCATATGACACACACCTGCACACCTGTTAGCCTGTTCCACCATTATTCGTTTTCCGAGGCTGGGAAGGCTTCTTGCCTCGCTTCTGAAGGACCTGACTTGGAAGATATGTCCTACCAAGGAAGCGTCCTCGACATTGAGAAACACCCAGAGTGTGTACTTTTGCGACCTATGGTCTTCACTTGGCATAGTGAACCAAGTGAAGACTAGAAAAAGAATCTGTATTTCTGCCTCTGTAATGTTGAAAACGTTATGGCTTTCGGTTGTCCTTGCAATTTTAGTGAAATGCCTCGTCCAGTTGGACTCAAGGATGCTCCAATTAGATATTGGTATTCATTGGTAAAGGGTCAATGTGATTTCCTAAAACGCGTGCCATAAATCTAGAACTTGATACGCTTATTGAGACCATTTCACACAATTGTTCAATCGGATCAAATTAAGTGATAACTTTATCAACTTCTTGCCAAGGCGTCCAACCGCAAGGTGACAATTTCTGGTTACAACGCATACTTTAACAGCAGGAAGCTGAGAACGCTTGCGATAATACTTGTTTACTTTTTACTTAATTATATTCAAATGAAAACCTTAACTTGTAGTGAAGTATTCTTAGTTTGTTGTAGTAGTAGCTTTGATGTAGAAACACACTGTTACACGTAAACGTCTCTCATTCAGAAATGTACATGCATTACAAATATTCTTGGTATATTAGTGCAAGAACATTTATCAACCACAGGATCTAACAATACCAAATATGTGATTTTAGCATGATGCATAATATTATACACTAATTGGCCACTTTATTAGGTACACCTGTTCAAATGGCAGCAACTCAATGCATTGAGGCATGTAGACATGGTGAAGACGACCTGGTGAAGTTCAAACAGAGCATGAGAACGGGGAAGAAAGGTGATTTAAGGGACTTTGAGCGTGGCATGGTTGTTGGTGCCAGACGGGCTGGTCGGAGTGATCTACTGGGATTTTCACCGACAACCATCTCTAGGGTTTACAGAGACTGCTCCAAAAAAGGGAAAATATCCAGTGAGCGTCAGTTCTCTGGGAGAAAATGCCTTGTTGAAGCCAGAGGTCAGAGGAGAATGGCCAGACTGGTTTCAAGACGATAGAAAGGCAACAGTAACTCAAATAACCACCAAGGTAAGGCAAGGCAAGGCAAGGCAAGTTTATTTATATAGCACCTTTCAACACAAGGCAATTCAAAGTGCTTTACAAAAAACGAAAGACATTAAGACAATGGCATTTAAAATCAGTCATTGAAAAGAAAAGCTAATAAAAATAAACATTAAAAGAAAAAAAAAATACATGGATAAAAGTTACAGTGCAGTTTAAGATGTGAATAGTTCAATTAAAAGCAACGGAAAAAAGAAAAGTCTTTAGTCTGGATTGAAAAGTAGTCAGAGTTGCAGCGGACCTGCAGGTTTCTGGGAGTTTGTTCCAGATATTTGGAGCATAATAACTGAACGCTGCTTTACCATGTTTAGTTCTGACTCTGGGGACAGAAAGCTGACCAGTCCCTGAAGACCTGAGAGATCTGGATGGTTCATAATTTAGCAGAAGGTCAGAAATGTAATTTGGGCCTAAACCATTCAAAGCTTTATAAACCAGCAGCAGTATTTTGGAATCTATTCTTTGACACACAGGAAGCCAGTGTAAAGACTTCAGAACAGGAGTGATGTGATCCACTTTCTTAGTGTTAGTGAGGACTCGAGCAGCAGCGTTCTGAATTAGCTGCAGCTTTCTAATAGATTTTTTAGTGAGACCTGTGAAGACACCATTGCAGTAGTCCAGTCTACTGAAGATAAAAGCATGGACAGGTTTTTCCAAATCCTGCTGTGACATTAGTCTTTTAATCCTAGATATATTCTGTAGGTGATAGTAGGCTGATTTCGTAACTGTTTTAATGTGACTGTTGAAACTCAGATCAAAGTCCATGACTACACCTAGATTTCTGGCTTTATCTGTTATTTTGAACATTGCAGACTGAAGCTCAGCGCTAACTTTTATACGTTCTGCCTTGGCTCCAAAAACCATTACCTCAGTTTTATCTTTATTTAATTGGAGAAAGTTCTGACACATCCAGTCATTGATTTGTTCAATGCACTTACTCAGTGTTTGAATTGGAGCATAGTCTCCTGGTGAAATTGTTACGTAAATGTGTGTGTCATCCGCATAGCTATGGTAACTTATGTTGTTGTTTTTCATTATCTGAGCCAGTGGTAGCATGTAGATGTTAAAGAGAAGAGGCCCCAAGATGGAGCCTTGAGGTACCCCACATGTCATATTTGTCAACTCAGATGTGTATTTACCTATAGAAACGAAGTGGTTTCTGTCCTTTAAGTAGGATTCAAACCAATTTAGAACTGTTTTCGAAAGTCCCACCCAGTTTTCTAGTCGGTCGAGTAATATGTTGTGGTCAACAGTGTCAAACGCAGCACTGAGATCTAATAATACTAACACTGAAGTTCTGCCACTGTCTGTGTTTAAGTGGATGTCATTGAAGACCTTTACAAGAGCAGTCTCAGTGCTGTGGTTTGGACGAAAGCCTGACTGGAACACATTGAAACAACTATTTAAATGCAAGAAATTACTCAACTGTTGAAAAATAACTTTTTCAATGATTTTAACTAGAAATGGCAGGTTTGATATGGGCATGTAATTGTTCATTACTGAAGCATCTAGATTATTCTTTTTTAAGAGCGGTTTAATGACTGCAGTTTTCAGGGCCTGTGGAAAAATACCTGAGTGAAGAGATTTGTTTACTATATGAAGTAGATCTGAGGCCATGCAACGAAAACATCTTTGAAAAATCCTGTTGGAATAATATCAAGGCAGCAGGAGGAGGATTTCAGAAGTTGAATAATGTCCTCTAGGTTTTTGTCATTAATCTGATGGAATTGTGTCATGGTGTTTGAATTGATATTAGGTTGACATAGGGACAACACATTTACTGTACCTGATGCAGAGGCACTGACTGCTTGTCTGATTTTCTGAATTGTGTCAGTGAAAAAGGAGGCAAAATCATTGCATGCCCTGGTAGATAGAAATTCAGAGGCTACTGACACTGGGGGGTTAGTTAGTCTGTCGACGGTAGCAAACAAGGCACGTGCATTGTTTTTGTTTTTGGTAATGATGTCAGAGAAGAAAGACTGTCGTGCGTTTTTCAATTCCAAATTATAAAGGCCAAGTCTCTCTTTATAGATTTCAAAGTGAACCTGGAGATTTGTTTTTCGCCACCTACGTTCAGCTTTTCGACACTCTCTTTTTTCTGCTCTCACGGTCATGGCCTTTCTCCATGGAGATATTTTCTTCCCAGTCACTTCCTTTACCTTAGTTGGAGCAATGGCATCTATAACATTTTTAATTTTTTAATTAAAATGATCTACTAGCTCATTTACTGAGATGTTAGCAGGGGCAAGTGTGGAAGAAAATTTCTGAGTAAACATTTCCCTAGTATTTTCAGTTAAATATCGCTTTGTGGTTACCTCTTTTTGAACATTTTTGTGAACAGAAATAGAGCTCTCAAAGAACACACAGGAATGATCAGAGAGTGCAACATCAGTCACCACAACCTTAGAGATATTCAGACCCTTTGAGATAATTAAGTCCAGAGTGTGTACCTTATTGTGCGTGGGCTCCGTCACATGCTGAGTCAGTCCATAGCTATCAAGAACTCAAAACATTTATTTTGCCCCGCTGTCCTGGGGGTTGTCAAAATGGATGTTAAAATCACCAACAATGACTAAACGGTCAAAGTCAATACACACTATGGACAGCAGTTCAGTAAAGTCATCATAAAAGCTTGCACAGTATTTGGGTGGTCTATAGATATTTAGGAACAGAGCTCGAGAGGAGCATTTCAGCTGAAGGGCCACATATTCAAAAGAAGCAAAGTTCCCATAAGATGTCTTCCTGCATTGAATGGAATCATTGAACAAAATAGCAACTCCACCTCCTCTCTTATGCATTCTTTCCTGACTCATAAAACTAAAGTTGGGAGGGGTTGATTCAATAAGAACAGCTGCACTGTTATTTTGTTCAATCCAAGTTTCCGTTAAAAACATAAAATCAAGATTTTGCTCAGTGATAAAATCATTGATTAAAAATGTTTTTCCTGCAAAAGACCTGACATTTAATAAAGCTAGTTTAAGTTCGTTAAACACACTATCAGTCAGGTTTTTTGTAACAAGCTGTGGCTGACATGGAATCACTGCTAAATTAGATAAACTCACACAAACGTTTGAGCGCTTCCTGTATCTAAGATGATTCACCGCTCTTAATCAACACAGATATCGGCAAAGCTACTGGCAGGCAGGGCCCTGGCATTTCCTGGAAAGAGTTGAGAGTGCCATATGCCCTTGAGCCTGGACCCAGCAGATATCAGTAAGAGTTTGTTGCGTTTTGTACACACACATCCTTATCAGGCTTCGGAGACTGCAGATGCTTTCTTGAAGGGAGGGGAGGTGGTTGACGTAGGCACGGTGATGGAGACGGGGGAGATGGTGCGGGGGTAGAGGACATGCTGCCAGGGGGGGGAGGTGGTTGACGTAGGCATGGTGATGAAGCGTGATGCGCGTCTCTGCAGTGATTTTGGTGGGCGTCGTTGAGGAGCGGGGGTAAAGGACATGCTGCCAACCCTGCGTATCGCCTTAGTTTGGTCTTTGAACTCCAGGAAGGAATCTGTGCCAACCCTCTGTATCTCCTTTGTGTGTTCAGCGATCTCCAGGAGGGTGGCGAGGGTGAAAGGGTGAACAGAGAGTAGAGAGAGCTGTGGGGTGAAGGAGGAGTATCCTCAGTGGTGATAGGGGGGGTGAAGGGCGGTGGAGACTCCTCCATTTGTCTCCCATAATCAAGACATTCCTGAGGCGTGTGCAGTGATAGATTTTCAAGGTTTTCTGAGCGATGTGTTGTGTCTTTCTCTTGTTTTGATTCCTCTTGTTGCTTGTCCTTGGCAAAGGGAACAAATTGATGATGTAGGCAGTTGAATACGTTAGAGATAAACAATTTCACTCCTGACTTGTTCAGACAAACTCCATTTGCCTTAAAAAGATGTCTGCGGTCCCAGAAAAAGTTGACAGAATGGTCAATACAGACAGTTGAAAGCCAGGTGTACAGTGCAAACAATCTGCTGAATCTCTCCACTCCTCTTCTGATTGGCGGTAGAGGGCCACTGATGAACACCTCTGCATTTAGAGAGCTGACAGTTTCCAACAGACATTTAAAGTCTTTTTTCCGCACTTCTGACTGTTGTTTCACAACATCATTTGTTTCAATGTGCAGTACCACATTCTTCACAGTCGGATGTTGCCCCAATATGCAGGATCTTCTCAGCCAAGTCAGAGACCATATCCTTGGGAAAACAGAGTACTTTGGTGTTGTTCTTACTAAACAGACTTTTTACATCTCTTACAGCAGAGTCACCCACAATCAGAGTTTCAGGCCCAGTCGTTAGCTTTCCCTCTAGCCTTTTACTTTTAGAGTAGCTATTGGTCCTTACCCTGATATGTGAAGAGGACGGGTTATCCAGGTCATCAGAAAGAGATCTCCGGTTCTCGGTCAGCGGAGCGTATCTGTTCTGGATTGGCACATTCGGTGGTTTAGGAGGATTTTTTGTAGTTCTCCCTTTAGCAGCTGTCCACGGCTGATTCCTAGTATCAATAGGGGTTGAAGAGGCGCTCTTCCTGGGTGATAACAATGCAGGCCAGCCGGTCGCATCACAGATTTCAGAGCGCTGGGCTCTGCCTGTTGTTCGTCCTCCCAAATCCCATGGAAATGATTTACTCTTCGGCCTTGCACCCAGAGAGTTCGAGGGAGAACTACCACTTGTAGATGTATTACCTGGTACACAGCCCTCCTGTTCCTTGGAATCCTTGTAGCTGCTAACTAGCTTTGATTTAGCATGCCTTTGTCCATTCTTTTGCAACACTGGTAAAGTGGTGTCATTCCAACCTAGTCCATTCACTTCCACCTTAACTTCCAACCGTTGCATTTTCATTTCCAACACGGCTATCTTCTGTAGAAGTGTGTGGAAGTCATCTGTAGAGAACGGAGGCATTTTGCTGCTAACTAGCTTAAGCTAATCAGCATGCAGTACCAGGCTTTAGCTGTTGCTAGGCCACGCTACTGTAAGACTGAGGTCGTCGTATACATATTGAAATATGGCTGAAACCCTCCGTCTATTTACGAAGAATAACTGTCCCAGTGATAGGTTAATGTCCAGGAGCCGCTGCTTGAAGTTTTCAGAAAAGAAAAATAGAAAAAGAGCATAAAAAAGTAAGCAGAGGCAAGAGCAAGCAGAAAAGCTCCTGCACTGTAAGAAGGCAAGGCAATATTGTATGCAGAAGACCATCTGAACCCCAACACGTGGAACCTTGAAGCAGAGGGGCTACAGCAGCAGAAGACCACACCGCCAACTCCTGTCAGCTAGGAACATGAAACTGAGGCTACAATTCACACAGGCTCACCAACATTGGACAACAGAAGATTGGAAAAATGTTGCCTGGTCTGATGGGTCTAGATTTCTGCTGCGGAATTCCGACTGTGTGGTCTGAATTTGGTGTAAACAACATGAGAGCATGGATCCATCCATTCAGGCTGGTGGTGGTGGTGTAATGGTGAGGGGGATCTTTTCTTGGCATACTTTGGGCCCCTTGGTACCAATTGAGCAACGTTTAAACGCCACAGCCTACCTGAGTATTGTTGCTGACCATGTCCATCCCTTTATAAACACATGGTAGTCTTCTTCTGATGGCTACTTCAAGCAGGGTAACACCATGTCACAAAGCTCAATTCATCTCCAACTGCTTTCTTGAACATGACGATGAGTTCACTTTACTCTAATGGCCTCCACAGTCACCAGATCTAAATCCTGTAGAGCACCTTTGGGATGTAGTGGAACGAGAGATTTGCATCATGGATGTGCAGCCGACCAATCTGCAGCAACTGCGTGATGCTATCATATCAATATGGATCCAAATCTGTGAGGAATGTTTCCAGCACCTTGTTGAGTCTATGCCACAAAGAATTAAGGTCGTTCTGAAGGCAAAAGGGGTCCAACTCTGTACTAGCAAGGTGTACCTAATAAAGAGGCCGGTGAGTGTACATAACATGCAATGTAATAATAGTGCTTATACTCAGCTATATCTTCTTGAGCTCTTTGTGACACCAGAGAACATGTAAATACACCTCAGATATATTACATTACAATTCATTTAGCTCACACTTTTATCCAAAGTGACATACAATAAGTGCATCAAACATGAAGATGTAAACTAAGATAAACAACAATCCTGCAGGTACATCAGCTTTCAATACGCCAAATCATTTTAGGAACTTAATTTGAAAAATTTGACCTTTTTTTGTTTATTCTTTAGATTGTGTCAGTCATAGGCAGTCGAGACAGGTTGGTTATCAGTCAGCGAAATATATATATCTAGACTTTCTGCTATCCTGACATCTGTGGCGAAGCAATAAAGAGCTGAATAAACTTCTTTCCAAATAATTTGATTTCCCATTGTAATGACACAGGACGAAAATCAACATATCAGTTTGTATGATTTTGTTTCAGAAAAGTAAGGAAGAAAACCGGATTGAACGCACCCGTAAAGTATCCAAACTGAAAGCCTTCATTATACAATTATTTTGTATTGTAATTATTGGTGCAATGTTAGCAGGTGAACTTATGTAAGCTGACTGTTGCAGCAGAGTTAAAAGTTGGAGTCATGAATGCAGTCGCCTTACTGGTAGGTTTCGAGGGTGTGTGGCTGTCAGAGATGGATCACATTCTTTTGGTATTTATGAGCAGCAGTAAAAACAGAACAGAACCAATTTTATGATGTGCAAACCTGCAGCTTTGCACAGGTAGATCATCATTAATAAAATACATCCTGCAGAGCTCTTAAGATGTGAAAATGTAGTGCAGTAAGAAATGTAATATGTACTAAAGCAGAAGTATTAAAAAAATGGTGTGGAAATATTAGAAAGCACAAGCACATTCAAATCTTACATAAGTGCATACATAAGAGGGTTGGGTTTGGGGGGAGGGTGTGGAGCATCGACCCCTCCCATCACCTGCAGCTCTGCCCATTTGAGCACCTTTAAAAGGATCATCCTCCTGCATCTTTCCTCACTCCTCTGACACACACCTTCATCATCATGGCCCTGATGTACTCCAACCGCAACTCCATTGGTAGCGGCAGCATGAGCGGTGGCGGCGGCTACGGTGGCATGGGGCGAGCATCCACAGGAGGCATGAGCTCCTTCAGCGTGGCGGGAGGAGCAGGAGGTGGTGGTACTCGGGTCTCCCGGTCTAGCATGAGCTACTCTGCAGGCGGTGGCGGCGGTGGCGGCGGTGGCGGCGGTGGCGGCTTCGGCTACGGTAGTGGTGCTGGTGGAGGCGGTGGAGCTTTCTCTTTTGGTAGTGGCGGTGGTGGAGGCGGTGGAGCCTTTGCTTTTGGAGGTGGAGGTGGTGGCGGCGGTGGTGGAGATGCCAGCTTAATCGGCAACGAGAAGGCCACCATGAGCAACCTCAACGACCGCCTGGCCACATACCTGGCCAAGGTGGCGGCGCTGGAGAAGGCCAACGGAGAGCTGGAGCTGAAGATCAGACAGTTTGTGGAGAGCAAGGTCGGCCCCAGCACCCGAGACTACAAACCCTTCTACGTCACCATCGCAGAGCTGCAGGGCAAGGTGAGAAAGAGGGGCAGTATGGCAAATTGAGTCCAGTGCGGGGTCTGTGGTTTAAAATCTGGATTTGTTGTCTTAAATTAGCTGAGTTAACAAACATTTTATTCCTAATAGTAGGACAATGATGTTGGAGAAAATATATATTTTTCAAGATGAAAATAAGAAAATGAACTCGTAATCTTAATTATGGCAACCTTTAACTTCCGTAAATAATAAGGAGGAATAAAAGATCATGTCCCAATGATAAAATACAAAATCTTACCCTTAAATAAATGCAATATTGAGAAAAAAATGTACTCTATGAAAGACAAAGTGCATGAGTCTACTGAGTTAATGATCTAAAGTTGACAAAGTCCTAATAACAACACAATTATTCTGGGGAAAAAATGCTATATTTTTCTTTCAGAATAACAAGCACAAAATGAATTCATGATCTTGACCATGGCAGTTCTGAACTATTGCTGCAGTGTGTGTGTGTGTGTGTGTGTGTGTGTGTGTGTGTGTGTGTGTGTGTGTGTGTGTGTGTGTGTGTGTGGGGGTGTGTGTGTGTGTGTGTGTGTGTGTGTGTGTGTGTGTGTGTGTGTGTGTGTGTGTGTGTGTGTGTGTGTGTGGCCTCAGAAACGGGCACTGACTTGAACAGACTGATATTTCACCTCTGAACCTGACTGTCTTTTTTGTGTGTTCTCAGATCCAGGAAGCCATCCTGGTTAAAGGCACGGTCCTCCTGAGCATCGACAACGCCCAACTGGCTCAGGACGACTTCAGGGTCAAGTCAGTACCTCATTATTTATCTGTACTTATATTTACTTATCCTTATGAATCATCATTTAAATGTAATTATCTGTGTCTAACTTTATTAACATTTCTTTTTTATTTACCTTTGTACCTCTCCTGCAACATATGAAACACGAAAAGCACAAATATCAGTCACAAAAAATCAATACAAATTTAAATAACGCTGAAAGTGTTTTCCTGTTAAATTCAATATTAAAAAGCAGGATTCTATTATCTGCATTGCACTCCCTCTGCTGGCAGCTGTGAAGAACGCTGCAGCTGGACTAAATATCACAATACAAAACGTTTTTTTATAAATGTTTCTATAACCGCTTAAAAAGTTGTTTTACTGTTTTATTTCTGCTATGTTTTTTATGTTATTTTATTATTTTAATTATTAAAAATACTATTGTTATTATCACTGCTTTTCATATTAATATTATTTCAGTTTTATTATTATAATTACTATTACCATAGTTTTGTAGCTTTTTTTATTATTATTATTATTATCAATATAAAACTATTATCTATTTTATTTATTTATTATTTAAAGGGGACCTATCATGCAAAATGCACTTTTTGATGTATTTTATACATAAACATGTGTCCCCGGTGTGTCGGGGAACTCACGCAGCGTCAGAAAATAAAACCCTCTCTCTTCCTCCGTACCCAAACCTCTAAAAATGGGGAACAACGGAGCTGATCCAGATTTGCATCCGATATGATGTAATATCTGAAATGTAGACCCATGGCCCTATCAGAAAGTTGCTATCAGAAACAATGCCCGACTGTTTTAGAGGTAATATGTTCGGTGTTTACATTAGCATCGCTAACACTCAGAGCTAACCTGTACTGGAGAGCATGTGTGTGAAGAAGCAGGAAATAAAAAGGAACTCACCTTGTGGTATAACCGGCAAGAGAGAAAGCCTTTGAGCTCCAGACTGTTTCAGAAATAATCCTTGATAATCCATGATATGGCCTCACTTGATCTGAGACCTATGCTATTGCCTAAAAATGCCATGATAGGTGACCTTTAATGTGTGTGAACTTCCTTGTTTCTGCCCCTTGAAAACAAAATAGTGTATTTCTTGGGGTATATCACTTATAAGTTATACATTTATTTATATAAAATAATAGTAAGGTGTGTGTGTATATATATATATAAATATATATATAACAAAGCTTTTAAATGATTTATTTTGCTCTCATATGATGGTGCAGGTATGAGAACGAGCAGGTCATGCGTCAGTCTGTGGAGGCAGACATCGCCGGGCTGAAGATGGTGAAGTTTGAACTTGGCGGCGCCATGACGGACCTGAGCATGCAGCTGGACACTCTGAAAGAAGAGCTGGTGTCCATGAAGAGTAACCACGAGGAGGTACTATTAGTGTGCTAACATATAGTTGCCAGCACTGTGAACCAGGAAATGTTGAGTACCCCAAAGTTTATCTTAGAAATGTATTGTACCCCCGGTAATTACAAACTGCCCGATGCTAACTCACGTAATTGGTCAATTTGCACGATCAGCATCAGTTGCGTTAAATAGCATTATAGCCTATAATGCTATTAAACAACAGTTAAAAGATGGCATGGCTGATTTGGACAATTTTGGAGTGGTTTTGGAGGTTATGAGGATGCTGAATGCCTTTCTGACATTTTCATGATCAACAATGGCAGTTTTGACCGGTACAACCTGTATAAATATGGCCACTCTGAAGGTTCAAACTTCCATTTTACACCTTGAAAACATTTCATGGTGTTTCATGTCCACATTCATTTGAATTAACGCAATGAAATGCTAATTGTGCAAAATTGCCCAATATATGCGAGTGAGCATCCGGCAGTTTCTATGTGCTGGGGACCCATACTATACATTTCTAACATAAAACGTTGTGTTACTCAACATTTCCGGGTTCACTATAGGACTCTAGGAGCTGACAGCTGGACTATATACTGTAACGCCAAAACACTAAATCCTGGTTTAACCTCAGACAGCACCGTCTTACAAGTCCAGATTTAAGATAATAAGTTAAGATGCTTTCTGGAAAAATCCCTGTTGAAACAGACAGACTATAAATCATTTTGTATTTGTATTAAGCAGGGTCCTGATTCAGATAAAGTACATTTCAATCGTTTGTCAAGTGTGTACTTCCTGTTTGAGTACTTCCTGCCTGTTTACTTGTGTTTCCTCCCCGCGCTGGGAGTTTACTGTATTGTTAAAAACCTGATGATATCATTTAGTTATTTATTACAAGACGATTCTATGAGCTGGCAAATCGATTAATACTAAATAGTAATCTTGCAATGTTCATATGGATAGATAGATCAATTGATCTGAGTCTTTTTACTTTTTAAGGCAAAAGCCTAAAACACAAAATGATTTAGTCTCCAGCAGAACTATATCTTTGTGGAGACTCATTTTAGAAAAATAATGATGAAGTTGACCTTTCTCAAATGCTCAGCAATGTCTGATGTGAGTGTGTATGTACCCCCACTCCCCCCCCCCCCCCCCCCAAGGACCTGATGGCGATGCGTGGCCATATGAGCGGCCAGGTGAACGTGGAGGTGGACGCCGGTCCGCAGGAGGATCTGAACAAAGTGCTGGAAGAGATGCGGGAACAGTACGAGGCAATCAACGCCAAAACCAAGCGTGATCTGGAGAGCTGGTACGCTACCAAGGTAAAAACCCTGGTAGTGAAGTGCGAGAACATTTTATTTGGATGGTTTGTGCTGACTTCCTGTGCTCCTCGCAGTCGGAGGCTATCGCCAAGGAGGAGGAGACCACAATCATGAGCATGCAGACCACCAGCACAGAGGTGAAAGAGACCAAGCGTTCGCTCCAGGCTCTGGAGATCGAGCTGCAGTCTCAGATGAGCATGGTGATTATTATTATATTTCTTTTTTTTAATTACTAATAATTGGTAATATTATTATTATTTTATAATTATCATTTTTTTCATTAGTATTTGTATTATTATTGTAATTATTATTAATATTAATATAATTATGTTTATGAATATGATTAATATTAATAAAACATATTATTATTAGTTATTTATGTATTCATATTATTTGTATATAACTTTTTTTTATTTGTTATTATTTCATACAGTCAATGTTATTATAACAACTATTACAAAATCTATAATTAGTTACATTACATTTCGTTTTTTAAATGTATTTGCTGTTTAATAATCTATTGTTATTATTATATATATTTGTTTTTATTATTATTAATATTATCATTATTATTATTTTATATAGTTTATGGTCTTTCTAATTACTAGAATTATTATTCATTGAGATGATGGTGATTTTATTTGCAATATGTTTTATTATTATTATTTCTATGATTATTATTATATAATATAATTTTTCCTTTGTATTATTATTATTTTACATAGACTATGATTATTATAAGTATAATTATTATACAGTCTTTAGTTAGGACAATATAAAGTCTCACACGTGACTTCAATCTCACTGCTTCTAAATAATAAACCAATTTGCATTTTGTCAAATACATTTTTTTGCAGATAAACTTACTTTTACTTCGGTAAGGGTTTTGAGATTCATTCTGTGACGATGCGTTTTGCAGCTCATGCAAGAACTTTTCTGTTTACGGCATATACAGATAAAAAAAAGGGAACACACCGAAAGTGGAACTCATTATAGGATTCTTATTTTAGGAGGTGTTCAAGATAAATTAACATATTTTTTAAACTCACTGTCTCCCCGCAGAAAGTCTCCCTTGAATCGCAGCTGGCTGATATCGAGAACCGCTACTCCATGCAGATGAGCATGTTCCAGAGCCAGGTGAGCAGCATGGAGGAGCAGCTGATGCAGCTCAGGGCTGACCTGGAGAGGCAGGGACAGGAGTACGAGATGCTGCTGGACATCAAGACCCGCCTGGAGATGGAGATCGCCGAGTACAGGAGGCTGCTGGACGGAGAGGCCGCCGGGTAAGAGGAGAAAATCAGCTTGAAATAAAAAATCTAAATCAGTCAGTGATGTATGAACTTCAACACTAAAAAACATTTAACATTTACCGCACAGTGACTTTTACTTTGCATACTCAAAAAAGTAGCAGATTATTTGCTATATTAGTATAATAATAATAATAATACATGGTATTTATATAGCGCTTTTCCTGGTGCTCACTAATGGTGCAACATAATAAGAGAATTAAAATAGGAAAATGAAAGCAATTATTTAAAAAATACGGATTAATGTAAAAATTATGTAAAGTATTTCTGAATATTTCTAACACTGTGGGGCAATTTTTCTCGTTTAACTTTATCTTTTAAACTTACTGTAACTTTCTGTGCTCGTCTCTCAGGTCCGCCGATCTTTCCTCCTCCGCTCTCTCCTCCTCTCTCTCCTCCTCCTCCGCTCTCTCCTCCTCTCTCTCCTCCTCCTCCGCTCTCTCCTCCTCGAACACTTCGAACACCACGACCACCACCGTCATCACAAAAGTCATCGAGGAGACAATTGAAAAGTGATGAAGAGTTTCTCCTTCCTCTTCATCAGCCGCAGCTCCATCCTGACGACAATCCAGCTTGTGTTCATGTGATGAAACATCTTTACTCTGCTTCCGCAAATAAAACTAAAGATAATTCAGAGCGTGTCGGAATTGTCTGTAACATAAGATGTAGTTATTATTCAACCTCTAATCTCTAAATATATGAATCCAGTAATAGGCAGTGGGCGAAAGTAACTAAGTACCTTTGCTTAAATACTTAATCCTGTTATTACACCAGAATTACACTGTTATAATACCCACATTACACATTAATACATCCCTACTACACCCATGATACACAATTATTGCACCCATATTATAACCATCTAACTATTATTACACTGTTATAAGACCCATACAGAACCCATGTAACACCAATTAGATCTATTTAACACTATTACACCCATGTGACGCCATAATTACACCGTTACTAACCCCTATTACACCCATATATCAGTTATTACACTCATATTACAAATTGATACACCCCTATTACACCCGTGATACACCATTATTTCACTCATTGTAAGGGAAACTTCTGCAGCAATGGAGAGTCAGGACTCAGAGAGACACGAGGAGAGTTGATGTCAAACACTGGTAGTTTATTACAAGCATCGGCCGGAGAAATTCACATCACAAGTCAGACAGTCAAAGGTTCTGACTGCACTGGTGGTTTGCCATGTCAAATCCGATCAGCCTATCTCTCGATAGCCCTTTTAACTAGTTTACAGAGAGTTAATCAGCATATTGGGGGAGGCGTAAACATCTGTGGAGCTAGGGGAGATTATCCCACAACTAGAAATACTCAATCGCTTGTCAGTGGTGTTTAGAAGCCAGCGTTCCCACAGCAGTAAACCATTTTGTGACCGAGAGTTGAACTGGTTTATCAAGATAGCTGGAGCCTCCCATTCCTTAAGAGAGATAACAGAGCCAGGGTTTGGTCGTAAAACATCAACAGGCAATAAAGTTAAATATCTTAGGAGTAAGGTAGAATTATTATTTGACACTTAGGAAGAGAGAAGAAATATTCTCTAACACATATTACATTGTTATTAAACCCATATTACACCCATGTAACACATATATTACATTATTATTACACTGTAATCAGACTGTTATTACTGCCCAATTACAGATTAAAACACCCCTATGATGCTATGATTACACCTGTATTAACAACCATATTGTATATGTTACACAATTATTTCACCTATATTACACTGTTATAAGACCCATATAGCATCCATGTAACATCAATATTAGACCTATGGAACACAAATAATACAACCATATTACACCGTAAATACACTTATCGAACCCCTATTACACTGTAATTACACCCATATTAAACAGTTATACACCCCTATTACACCCAAGTTATGCCATTATTACACCTGTATGACATCATCATTTTACACTGTTATTAGACCCTTATTACACACATTTAACACTTATATTACACTGTTTCTACACCACAAATACACTGTTATTACATTGCATTTAGCTGACGCTTTTATCCAAAGCGACTTACAATAAGTACATTCGACCAGGAAGACACAACCTTGAAGAAAACAGAATCATATAAGTACATCAGGTATCATAGAGCAAAACATTTCAAGTGCTACTCAACTGGCTATAGATAAGCCAGTCCTTTATTAGTATATAAGTGCCTTGTTAATAATTCTATCGCTCGAAGTGGAGTCGAAAGAGATGAGTTTTCAGTCTGCGCCGGAAGATGTGCAGGCTTTCTGCTGTCCTGATGTCAATGGGGAGCTCATTCCACCATTTTGGAGCCAGGATAGCAAACCCACGTGTTTTTGCTGATGGGAACTTGGGTCCCCCTCGCAGCGAGGGTGCAGCGAGTCGTTTGGCTGATGCAGAGCGTAGTGCACGCGCTGGGGTGTACAGTTTAACCATGTCCTTGATGTAGGAAGGGCCAGATCCATTCGCAGCATGGTATGCAAGTACCAGTGTCTTGAAGTGGATTCTAGCAGTTACCGGGAGCCAGTGAAGGGAGCGGAGGAGCGGAGTGGTGTGGGAAAATGTTGGAAGGTTGAAGACCAGACGAGCCGCTGCATTCTGGATGAGCTGCAGAGGTCGGATGGCACATGCAGCTAGACCAGCCAGGAGGGAGTTGCAGTAGTCTAGGCGTGAGGTGACGAGAGCCTGGACCAGAACCTGCGTGGTTTTCTGGGTCAGCTGGGGACAAATCTTCCTGATGTTGTACAGCGTATATCTGCAGCAACGGGTTGTAGCAGCGATGTTTGCAGTGAAGGGCAGGTTGTTATCTAGGATTACTCCCAGATTCCTTGCAGTCTGAGTCGGGGAAACAACAGAGGTGCCGATGTTGATTGTCAGGTCAAGAGTGAGACAATCTTTTCCCGGAAGGAAAAGCAGTTCAGTCTTGTCAAGGTTGAGCTTGAGGTGATGAGCAGACATCCACTGAGAGATGTCAGCTAGACAAGCAGAGATGCGTGCGACGACCTGGATCTCTGAGCGGGGAAAGGACAGAATTAATTGGGTGTCGTCAGCATAGCAGTGGTATGATAAACCATGCGGGCTAATGACTGATCCGAGCGAGTTTGTGTACAGGGAGAAGAGGAGGGGACCAAGAACAGAGCCCTGAGGGACCCCAGTAGTTAATTGACAAGGGTCGGACTCGGACCCTCTCCAAGTTACCCTGTAGGTATGGTCTTTGAGGTATGAGGTGAGGAGGGAAAGTGCAGAGCCTGAAACTCCAAGTTCTTGGAGAGTGTGAAGGAGCATCTGATGGTTCACCATGTCGAATGCAGCTGACAGGTCCAACAGGATGATGACAGAGGAGAGGGATGCTGCTTTGGCAGTGTGCAGTTCCTCAGTGACAGCAATGAGAGCAATGTCTGTGGAGTGACCTGCCTTGAAACCAGACTGGTGCGGATCCAGAAGGTTGTTCTGATGGAGATAACAGGAGAGTTGTTTAAAGACAGCGCGTTCAAGTGTTTTAGACAGGAACGGGAGGAGAGAGACAGGCCTGTAGTTTATAACATCAGACGGGTTGAGAGTGGGTTTCTTTAGGAGAGGGTTTACTCTTGCCTCCTTAAGACTATTTGGAAAGTGACCAGAAGTTAGAGAAGTGTTGATGAAATGGGTGAGAAACGGTAGAATATCAGGAGCGATAGTCTGAAGGAGGTTTGAAGGGATAGGGTCCAGAGGACAGGTGGTAGGGCGGGCAGAGGTAATGAGGGTAAGGCAAGGCAAGGCAAGGCAAGGCAAGGCAAGGCAAGGCAAGGCAAGGCAAGGCAAGGCAAGGCAAGGCAAGGCAAGGCAAGGCAAGGCAAGGCAAGGCAAGGCAAGGCAAGGCAAGGCAAGGCAAGGCAAGGCAAGGCAAGGCAAGGCAAGGCAAGGCAAGGCAGTTTATTTATATAGCACTTTTCAACACAAGGCAATTCAAAGTGCTTTACAAAAAATGAAAGACATTAAGAAAATGGCATTTCAAATCAGTCATTAAAAAGAAAAGCTAATAAAATAAACATTAAAAGAAGAAATACATGGATAAACATTCAAAGAAAAAATACATGGATAAAGGTTACAGTGCAGTCTAAGATATGAATAGTTCAATTAAAAGCAGCGACAAAAAGAATAGTCTTCAGCCTGGATTTAAAAGTAGTCAGAGTTGCAGCGGACCTGCAGGTTTCTGGGAGTTTGTTCCAGATATGTGGAGCATACTAACTGAACGCTGCTTTACCATGTTTAGTTCTGACTCTGGGGACAGAAAGCTGACCAGTCCCTGAAGACCTGAGAGATCTCGATGGCAGCAGTATTTTTGAAATCTATTCTTTGACACACAGGAAGCCAGTGTAAAGACTTCAGAACAGGAGTGATGTGATCCACTTTCTTAGTGTTAGTGAGGACTCGAGCAGCGGCGTTCTGAATCAGCTGCAGCTTCCTAATAGATTTTTTAGAGAGACCTGTGAAGACACCATTGCAGTAGTCAAGTCTACTGAAGATAAAAGCATGGACAAGTTTTTCCAAATCCTGCTGTGACATTAGTCTTTTAATCCTAGATATGTTCTTTAGGTGATAGTAGGCTGATTTAGTAACTGTTTTAATTTGACTGTTGAAACTCAGGTCAGAGTCCATGACTACACCTAGATTTCTGGCTTTATCTGTTGTTTTGAACATTGCAGACTGAAGCTCAGCGCTAACTTTTATACGTTCTGCCTTGGCTCCAAAAACCATTGCCTCAGTTTTATCTTTGTTTAATTGGAGAAAGTTCTGACACATCCAGTCAGTGATTTGTTCAATGCACTTACTCAGTGTTTGAATTGGAGCATAGTCTTCTGGTGAAACTGTTACGTAAATGTGTGTGTCATCTGCATCGCTATGGTAACTTATTTTGTTGTTTTTCATTATCTGAGCCAGTGGTAGCATGTAGATGTTAAAGAGAAGAGGCCCCAAGATGGAGCCTTGAGGAACCCCACATGTCATATTTGTCAACTCAGATGTGTATTTACCTATAGAAACAAAGTTGTTTCTGTCCTTTAAGTAGGATTCAAACCAATTTAGAACTGTTTCCGAAAGTCCCATCCAGTTTTCCAGTCGGTCTAGTAATATGCTGTGGCCAACAGTGTCAAACGCAGCACTGAGATCTAATAATACTAACACTGAAGTTCTGCCACTGTCTGTGTTTAAGTGGATGTCATTAAAGATAAGATAAGATGAACCTTTATTAATCCCCGAGAGGAAATTCAGTTGTACAAAGCAGCAACAGGGTAAGCGTGAAAAAAAAAAAACAGTACAGCAAAGATTCACACAGATCAATACAATCTAAAATAAATAATAAATAACATAAAATCAAGGAAATAATGATAGTAATAATAAAAGACTATGAAAATAGAAGATGAATAAAAATAAGAGTAAAATAACTGTCAGCATATATACATATTTTGTCATCATCTAAAATCTAAAGTGCGGAATAAGTTAAAGTGACAAGTTAACATGGGTTGTGGAGACGGTGTATATTTATGACCAGTGATTTAATTTGATTTATTTTTCATATTCAACCCCTTGTTGTGCAGCCTGATGGCTACAGGCACAAAGGACTGTCCGAGGCGCTTGGTGCGTTGTTGTGGAGGGATGAGTCTGTGGCTGAACGTGCTCCTCATCTTCACTAGCTCTGCATGGAGTGGGTGGGAGGGGTTCTCTAGGATGCTGTCGAGCTTCTTCCTCGTCCTCCCCTCCGCCACCTCCTCCAGATTGTCCAGCTTTACTCCGACTACAGAGCTAGCCTTCCTTACCAGCTTGTTCAGCCTGACGGTGTCCCTAGCGTGTGTGTTTCCACCCCAGCACGCCACGGCAAAGAAGAGCACACTGGCCACCACAGACTGGTAGAACGTCTGCAGCAGCCTCGTGCATACGTTGAAGGACCTGAGCCTCCTCAGGAAGAACAGCTTGCTCTGTCCCTTCCTGAGGAGAGCATCAGTGTTGTCTGTCCAGTCCAGTTTATTGTTCAGCTGCACTCCCAGGAACTTGTAGCTGCTCACCACCTCTACCTCCTTCCCCTTGATGGTGATGGGGGTCCGAGGTCTCTTCCTGCTCCGCCTGAAGTCCACCACCAGCTCCTTAGTCTTGCTGATGTTGAGCTGGAGTTGATTGTCGTCACACCAGCCTACAAAGTTCTCCACCAGGGTCCTGTATTCCTCCTCATCGTCATCTGTGATGCAGCTGACGATGGAGGAGTCGTCCGAGAACTTTTGAAGGTGGCATGAGCCGGAGTTGAAGCGGAAGTCGGAGGTGTAGAGGGTGAACAGGAATGGTGACAGCACAGTTCCCTGGGGGGCTCCGGTGTTGCTCAGCAGCACATCAGACACGCTGCCCTGCAGTCTGACATACTGAGGTCTGTTGGTGAGGTAGTCTGTGATCCAGGCCACCATGCTGTGATCCACCTGCATCACTGACAGCTTCTCAGCTAGCAGGTGTGGCTGGATAGTGTTGAAGGCGCTGGAGAAGTCGAAGAACAGGATTCTTAGTGAGGTGTGCGGTTCCTCCAGCTGTGTGTAGGCTCTATGGAGCATGTAGATGATGGCGTCCTCCACACCAATGTTCTCCTGGTAGGCAAACTGTAGAGGGTCCATGGAGTCACACACGAGGGGTTTGAGGTGCTGCAGAATCAGTCTCTCAAAGATTTTCATGACGTGTGAGGTCAGAGCAACAGGCCTGTAGTCTCCTGGAGTGCTGGGGCGTGTCTTTTTGGGCACCGGGACAATGCAAGACGTCTTCCAGATGTCCGGCACCCTCATCAGCTTCAGGGAGAGACTGAAGAGGTGTTGAAGAACGCCTGCTAGTTGTCCAGCACACGCCTTGAGCACTCTGGGGTTGGTGTTGTCAGGCCCCCTTGCCTTCCTCACGTTGATCTTTGACAGCTGATTCCTCACTTGTCCAATGGTGATTATTAGTGGTCTGAAACTGCTGGGATCGGCTGATGTCCCCCCTGGAGTGGTGTTGGGTGTGTTTGGAGAAGGAGAAGAAGAAGAAGGAGAAGGAGGGGGAGGGGGAGGAGGCGGCATGATGTTTTGGAACCCCTGCAGTCCTGTTGAGCTGGAGATGGGAAGGTCAAACCTGTTGAAGAACAGGTTCAGCTCATTCGCACCTTCGGGGGTCCCCTGCACAGCCGTGCCTGATTGTTTGTACCCGGTGATTTTTCTCACCCCTCCCCACACTTCTTTAGAGCTATTGGCCTCCAGATGGCCCTCCAACTGGTCTTTGTATTTCTCCTTGGCTGCCCGTAGCTCCTTCTTCAGCTCCTTCTGCACAGTTTTAGCCCCCACAGTGTCTCGAGCCATGAAAGCCCTCTTCTTCCTGTTCAAGAGGGCCTTAATGTGCCCATTGATCCAGGGCTTGTTGTTTGGAAAGCAACGTACCTTTTTGGTCGGTACAATGCTCTCCTCACAAAAACGGATGTAGTCGGTGATGCAATGGGAGAGTCCATTTATATCCTCACCGTGAACCCTCTGAAACATGTCCCAGTCTGTTGACCTGTAGCACTCCCTCAACTCCTCCACGACTTCCTCTGACCACTGCTGTACAGTCCTGGTGGTAGCTGGCTGTCTCCTGACAAGGGGCTTGTATTTGGGAACAAGCTTTATCAGGTTGTGGTCTGAGTTGCCAAGGGGGGGGAGGATGGTGGAGCTGTACGCCTCCTTAACATTGGCATACAGCAGGTCCAGTGTCATATTTTTTCTAGTGCCACCGGTCACATACTGGCTGAAGTTTGAGAGGCTTTTGGAGACTTTTACCTGGTTAAAATCTCCATTAACCATGATGAATGCACTGGGGTGCTGTGTCTGTAATCCCGCGACGGAGGAGTGGATGACGTCATTCGCCTGCGACGCCCGTGCCTCTGTGGCACCCGGCGGGATGTAAACAATAACAGCAATGGCGTGTGAGAACTCTCTCGGTAGAAAATACGGCCTCAAACTCACCGCCAACAGCTCTATGTCCGGAGTACAGACACTGTCCTTTACAGTTATGTGTCCAGGGCTACACCATCTGTTGTTGACGAAGACGGCAAGTCCCCCGCCTCTCTTCTTGCCGCTCCGTGTGTCCCTGTCGGCTCGAACCACCGTGAAGCCATCTGGCTCCACCAGGCAGTCTGGAATATCCCCGTGTAGCCACGTCTCTGTAAAGCACAGCAAGCTGGACTCCCGGTACTCCCTCTGGGTCTTCACGAGTGCCGCGAGTTCGTCCGTCTTCCTCACCAACGACCGGACGTTCCCCATGATAACGGAGGGCAGATAAGGTTTGAATCTCCTCCTTTTATTCTCACTGTTCTGTTTCACAAGGACTCCAGCTCGTGTCCCCCGTCTGTGTCTGCGTAAAACAGCTGGTAAATCCCTTGGTGGCGATGCTACTCGGCCCCGGAGGGAGAGTAGCACTTCTGCTGAGTATGTGATTGTCCTGCACATTGAAAATGTGATAAGGAAGTAATAAAAAACAGATAGAAAACTCCTACCAATAGTATATAAAAGTTGAGAACAGTGTCCCATAATTAAAACCACTAAAACGTAAAAGTAATGGAGGAAAAGAGTAGAAAAGCTAGAAAGCTAGAAACAAAAGGAAGAGCTGCTCCTACAGGCAGCCACTCTGGGCGGCGCCATTTTGGGACGCCATCTTGTAAAGACCTTTACAAGAGCAGTCTCAGTGCTGTGGTTTGGACGAAAGCCTGACTGGAACACATCCAAACAGTTATTTAAATGCAAGAAATTACTCAACTGTTGAAAAACAACCTTTTCAATGATTTTACCTAGAAATGGGAGGTTTGATATGGGCCTATAATTGTTCATGACTGAAGCATCTAGATTATTCTTTTTTAAGAGCGGTTTAATGACTGCAGTTTTCAGGGCCTGTGGTAAAATACCTGAGTGAAGAGATTTGTTTACTATATGAAGTAGATCTGAGGCCATGCAAGGCAAAACATCTTTTGAAAAATCCTGTTGGAATAATATCAAGGCAGCAGGAGGAGGATTTCAGAAGTTGTATAATGTCCTCTAGGTTTTTATCATTAATCTGATGGAATTGTGTCATGGTGTTTGAATTGATGTTAAGTGGACACAGAGACAACACATTTGCTGTTCCTGATGCAGAGGCACTGACTGCTTGTCTGATTTTCTGAATTTTGTCAGTGAAAAAGGAGGCAAAATCATTGCACGCCCTGGTGGATAGAAATTCAGAGGCTACTGACACTGGGGGGTTAGTTAGTCTGTCGACGCTAGCAAACAAGGCACGTGTGTTGTTTTTGTTTTAGGTAATGATGTCAGAGAAGAACGATTGTCGTGCGTTTTTCAATTCCAAATTATAAAGGTCAAGTCTGTCTTTATAGATTTCAAAGTGAACCTGGAGATTTGTTTTTCGCCACCTGCGTTCAGTTTTTCGACATTCTCTTTTTTCTGTTTTCACGGTCATGGCCTTTCTCCATGGAGATATTTTCTTGCCAGACACTTCCTTTACCTTAGTTGGAGCAATGGCATCTATAACATTTTTAATTTTTGAATTAAAATGATCTACTAGCTCATTTACTGAGATGTTAGACCCGCAACTCTAAAAGTTAGACCCTCTAAAAGCTTCAGAGGGTGGATAGCTGGGCTCCGTAGCGTCCAGCTAGCTTAGCCGCTAGCTTAGCGATAAATACACACAGCGTTGTATTCTCCTCCCCCTGTCGGTCCTAAAAGCTTCAGAGGGCGGATAGCTGGGCTCCGTAGCGTCCCACTAGCTTAGCCGCTAGCTAAAGGTAAACATAGATGGGTACATAGAATATGAATAAATCGTCACCGATGTAGAGGATATATTTTTTTATTCACTTTGAACTCGGCCAAATGGAGTTTAATGCTTTGGGATTTAAGTTAGGCCACATAGTACGTGCATGGGTTTGAAAGGATAACGTGCTAGCCTGCTGTAATAAATCGTATAGTCAGGCACACATTTATGAGATTTAACAATGGCCAATTATATTTATATTAAATAATATGTAGCCTATTCCCAGAGCATACTTTATGGGGCAACAAGGTGAGGTGTAAAATGTGTTTTAATATCATACATTTTACGCCAGCAAACTTCTTGTACGGACTTCGGCAGTCGTGAAGACTCACTGAAGGAATTAAGTACAAAGACGAATCGTTCGCGAACGTGCCAATCACCAGAAGTCGTTCGCGAACCGGTGAACGAATCAGTGAACAGATCTTTAAAGTGAACTGAATCAAAAGATTCGTGTTCCCGAAGGGAATCTAAATGCCCATCACTAGTAGCTGGTGGTCCACTCTTTTTATACATAATGCTACAAGGCTACATAATGAGTTTTGACAAACGCTCACAGTGTGAGTCCTGCTTGGGGTTAAAGCATGCGAGAGCTGCTCTCACCCCACAGGTGTCATGCTCACTATGTGCACGCCTCCCTCTGGCCCTCAGACAGCAGAGAGCAGACGCTCTCGCTGCCGCTGAGGTCGGGGATGATTGGGCAGTCCAGGAGGCTTACTCCGTGGACGAGTCCCTGGATTTCCTGGGTCCGAGTGGAGGGCACGAGTCAGATGACTACGCCCCCTCCATTCATGGATCACCAGGTGGTTCCCCCATCATCTCCCTCCTCTGGACGGAGGAGGCAGAGCGGGTTCCCGGTCTAGGTCCGGCACTCGGACCAGTGGTCTCTCTCTCCGCCATCACGGCTCTGCCGTCGATTGGCGGAATTCTCCAGGAGCTTCCGGAGATTATCGCTAAGGCAGCCGGCTGGCGAGATCTCCCCGTTCCCCCAGCTCAGGAGAGCGTGTATTCGGATGTCCGGGGTGTTCTCCCAGGATCAGAGGGTCAAGAGTGACCCGATCTGGCCACGCTTCCCGCCCATCAGGAAGTACCAGGAGGGAGCGGCAGCGAACCCCAGGACATTGAGGGCTCCTATATCCACATACACTCCCCTTACAAGGGTAGAGGGATTTACGGATAAAGGTTTTCCGACCGTGCCTCCTCTGGAGCCGAGCCTCACAACGTTTTTTGGAGCTAAGCAGGCCAGCACGATTGCCGGACGGCGACCCATGTTGACTGCCTCCAGGGATCAGTTTGTCGCCCGACAGACCGACAGGATGCACCAGTGTGCTTACCAGGCGTCAGCGGCGGCAAACCATAGTGCATTGCTGGTAAATTCCATGGTTCGTATAACTGAGCAGTCCGACACCATGTCCTCAGTGGAGGCTGAGGAGATCGGTAAGGCGGCCAGCACTGCACTCACCCTGAGCGCGGCAGTCGCAGTTTCGCATGCGCGGATTACGACATGGGCGACTCAGGTCCACCGGTTCCTCTGGCTGCAGCAGGGATCTATACCGGAGGGTGCAGGGAAGGAGCTGATAGAGGCTCCAATCAGTCCGGACGGATTGTTTGGACCTCAGTTCCACACCATGGTGGAGTCAATGAAATCTGCATCGGAGCAAGCAGACGACATACGACGTCACGTCGGCTGGCTTCAGCCGGTCAAAGGTCCCCAGCAACAGCAGCAACAGCAGCACCCGCAGAACCTGCAACAGTCTCAGCAGGGGCAGCGCGGGCAACGGTGAGATCAGCAGCGGCGCCAGAATCGCCCTTCAGCGGCTGCGGGGGCACCGTCCCATATCTCCGCTCCTCCGCCACAGAGACAGAATCTCCAGGCGGCGAGTCGGAGAGGAACGAGGATCCCCCGCTCCTGGTCTGCTCCTCCTCCGAGAGAGCAGCTGTTTCTCACATTTCAGCCCGCATGAGAGCGCGACTCTCACAGCAGAGAGTGGAGAAAGTGACAGCTCTCCTCCGGCGCGTCACACCTCGCAGGGTGGTGACAGCCCTCTCCGTGATGCAGCTGTTAGGCATGATGGCAGCTGGTCACGCGGTGATCCCTCTGGGACTCCTTCACATGAGGAGACTCCAGAGGTGGTTTATTCGCCTGCGTATCGACCCCGTGCATCAGAAGAGAAGCATGGTGTACGTTCCCCCTTCCGTGGGTCCGGATTTAGCCTATTGGAAAAATGTCCACGTCCTGTCAGTGGGGGTTCCCCTGGGCAGAGTGACGTCACACACCGCGGTGTTTACAGACGCATCTCTTGCAGGCCGGGGAGGAACGTGCATGTCCCAGGCAGTGGGGGGACAGTGGCCGGCTCACATGTCTCTCCACATAAACGTGCTGGAGTTAATCTCCGTATGGAGAGTAATCCAACACTTCGCCCCGTTGCTGTTCAATCAGCATGTGTTGATTCGGACAGACAACAAAGCGGCGGCATACATAAATCGCCAGGGAGGCGTACGATCAGCGCAGCTGCTGAACACAGCCAGACGGCTGCTGTGTTGGGCGCAAACACGCGTACTCTCTATTAGAGCGGTGTATATTCCCGGCGTGTTGAACAGAGGGGCGGACCTAATGTCCAGAGGAGGTCCTTACCAAGGGGACTGGAGCCTCCATCTCGAACTGGTCTCCCAGGTATGGAGCAGGTTCGGGAGAGCGGAGGTGGATCTGTTCGCTGCATGCGAGAACGCGCAGTGTGCCCTCTGGTTCTCCCTGAGAATGCAGGACCACCCCCCTCTGGGCGTGGACGCGTTCGCACACATGCCGTGGCCCAAGGGGTTGTTATACGCTTTCCCACCAGTCCCTCTGATCCCTCGGTTCCTGGACCGAGTGCAGGAGGAGAGACTGACAGCAATCTTAATAGCACCGGAACGCACGGGAGCGTCCTGGTTTCCATGCCTACAGCGGATGCTGTCAGGGAGACCGTGGGAAATGCCGTGGCGCAGGGACGCTCTCTCCCAGGTGGAGGGAGCGATCAGCAGTCACCCAGAATTGGGCCAACGTTTGTGGGCATGGCCCCTGAACGGGAACATTTAGAGTGGCTGGGCCTCTCTAAAAATGTTATCAGTACCATTCAGGGTTCAAGGGCGGCGTCCACCAGGGCATCCTACACAGCCAAATGGACAGCGTTCCAGCGCTGGTGTGTAGGGAAAAGCCTGGACCCCGTTAGGTGCCCCCTGCCTTACGTACTGTTGTTCCTCCAGACATTACTGGACAGGAATTTGGCTTATAGCACGGTAAAGACGTACGCTGCTGCCATTTCATCTTGCCACGTAGGGTTTGGTGTCAGCACAGTGTTTAGTCACCCTCTGACAACACGGTTTCTATGGGGAGTACAGAGACTCAGACCGGTGTTAAACGCTTTAGCGCTTCAATGGGATTTGGCGTTGGTGTTATGCGCACTGAGTAAAGCTCCATTCGAACCTTTGGATCAGGTTCCCCTAAAGTTTCTGTCAGCCAAAGTAGCTCTGCTCTTGGCTTTGACATCAGCTAAAAGGGTGAGTGATTTGTCTGCTCTCTCTGTGGCTCCGTCATGTCTACAGATCCAAGGAGATGGCAGCTCAGCTGTTTTGCGCCCTAACCCGGCTTTTATGCCAAAGGTGATCACAAGCTCTTTTAGATCTTTAGTGATCACTTTGGATGGTTTCTTCCCTCCTCCTCACACATCGGAGGAAGAAGCCACATCTCATCTCCTCTGTCCCGTACGTGCACTGTCATGCTATATTGCACGCACAACCACGTTGCGCAGGTCCCAGCGCCTGTTTGTGCATTACAGAGAGCACTCAATAGGGCAGCCTCTGTCTGCACAGCGCCTGTCACACTGGTGAGGCTGTGTCACAGGCGTATGTCTACTCTGGGGTGGATCCCCCAGAAAACATCAAAGCGCACAGCACCAGAGGAATTTCAACCTCTATGGCGTTGCACGGAGGAATGACAGTGGAAGACATTTGCAATGCTGCATCTTGGTCTTCCCCCTGTTCTTTTATTCGTTTTTATTTGAGGGATGTCTCCCATTCCTCTCTTACACATTCAGCACTGAGTGTTCTGTCAGATTGAGTAATGTCAGGGACTAAACTGCGTGCCCTCTCTCCTGCCTATCGGCATTCAGAGAGCTGCCCCTTTTTACCCTCTTTTATGGTTTTAACAATTCACCTTCATTCCCTTAAAGAGAATATTCATTTGGAATAATGCTATATTTCCAGGGACTGTGATGCTCCTTTCTTTTTCGCATGGGTTATTAATTGAGTAGATGTGTTTTTGTACTTCTGGTTACGGACGGACCAGTGGGGCGTGGACTACATCCTGCTTCGCCCTTAACCCAATAGCGATAGCCTTAGAGGGTGAAGCCTTATACGAAATAGAACTGGGGTTACGTACTGTAACCCCGGAGTCGGCCACTAACGGCTTGACAGCAACGTCAGAGTCTAATCCCGCCTGCTCCAAATAAGGGCAAAGAGGCGGAGCCGAGGCGGGACCTGCTGCCTCCGAACTGGAAGTAAACAGAGCTAGCTCAGGCTAAGAAGCTAAGCTAACGTGAAATACATACCATGATGCATACCAAGTTACTGCTAACAGTGTAGTTCCCCTATATAAACGTTACATTCATAATCAAATGAGACAATCTGCAAGAGAATTAGCTATATTTTGTTATTCTTAATGCTTGTCATTCACACGTTAAGAAAAGAAGTACCGAAGCTGAGTTACAGTCATAGACTGTATATATAAATGGACGTAGTGTCCGTGACGTCACCCATAGGATTCTGCCGAGAAGCCCTTAGTAGGCGGAGTCGGCCACTAACGGCTTGACAGCAACGTCAGAGTCTAATCCCGCCTGCTCCAAATAAGGGCAAAGAGGCGGAGCCGAGGCGGGACCTGCTGCCTCCGAACTGGAAGTAAACAGAGCTAGCTCAGGCTAAGAAGCTAAGCTAACGTGAAATACATACCATGATGCATACCAAGTTACTGCTAACAGTGTAGTTCACCTATATAAACGTTACATTCATAATCAAATGAGACAATCTGCAAGAGAATTAGCTATATTTTGTTATTCTTAATGCTTGTCATTCACACGTTAAGAAAAGAAGTACCGATACATAGCAGAACAATTGTGGCGATGTTCAGCTTAATAAGCCTTGTTCAACATAATTTATTTAGCTAATACTACAGCAGGCGAACCAAGTCTGCGTTTCGCTGCATTCCTTGATCTCCAGTTATAACGACGGACTCCACCGCCCGGACCTAACGGAGCCGCAGGGTGCTAGCTCGGGGACGCCGGCTGAAGCTAGCCCCCTGCGGCTCCATTAGCTCCGGCGGCCACCACTGGGATAATTTGGTCCCCTATTAACATTTGCTCCCGTTTAGCATTATGGGCATCATAGCCATAGCCTATAAAAGTCTTACCCAAGGCTGAATCATAAACTAAAATGTATATGTATGCATAAAGGGTTACGTCCTTAGCTGGCTAATAAGTAACAAGCTAAGCTACCAAGCACACAAACACCTGCGAACGGGGTTAACATGTATAATATTATCATTTTAGACTTCTTGGAAGTTCTGTTAGTACATTCAAGCGCACAGCACGACATTTTAATTGTCTGCTATTTGTAACAATATTCCCTAAAAGGCACAATCACCACGAACACGGCTAAAGCTAAAGGGTCAAGTACAGTACTATGACTAACTAACGTTGTAGCCTAGCAGAGTGGACAAGTTGGTGACAGTGAGGCATGTACGTGTCCATCAAAGTGACCACGCCCTAATTTATGCAAAAACGTTAAGACCTAATACAAATAAAAGGGTCGTGTTAGAAAACAATTCACTCACAGATTCATAATCATGAAGGTGGAATCTAACTATATCGAAAATAATATTTATTGCATCCATGGGTAGAAACATGTTTTTTTCTGCTGTAAAGTTGGGCATTTTAACATGGGGGTCTATGGAAATTGCTCCTTTCTGCAGCCAGTCCCTAGCGGCCCATGTATGAACTTCAGTGTGTGGCACTTCCGTATTGGCGTCCCGGCTGTTCCCCAGTGTTTGCCGCTTGGTTACAGTACGTAACCCCAGTGTCACGTTCTGTCTGTGTTGTGTTTTGTCTTGTCTAGATCTGTCTTTGGTTTTCTGTCTGCGTTGTGTTTTGTCTTGTTTAGAACTGTCTGTGGTTCCCTGTCGTTAGTTTCCCTGGTGTGTCTAATTTACCCGATTGTGTTCACCTGGTGTCCCTGTGTTTTCTCCTCCCTCCTCCCTCCTGTCTTGTTGGTATGATTAGCCTTGTGTGTATTTAAGTTCTGGTTTTTCTGTCAGTCTTTGTCGGTTCTTCTTGTGTTATGACTTGGTCTTCGGTGAGTGTTCTGTTCTGTCTTTGTTTATAGTATAGCCTTGAAATAAAGGAGATATTTTTGACACTTTAATCTGCATTTGGGTCCTGCTTCCTGCACACACCGTAACATTACGAACCGACCTGAGATATGGGCCCAGCAGATCCGTTTGAGCAGGAACTATTGGATTATACCTTTTCTTTGTCTGACTGTGCTCATCGATGGATAGGAGCGGTCAGGGTTCAACAGCGAGATGCTGCTCTGGCAGAAGCATTCAACCTTACAATGAAGAATCAAGATTTGGTTAAATTCTTACCTGCCTGGCTTTTGGATTACCTCACGGTTTGTCCTGATAGACCCAGGTCTCCCAATTCCCTTTTTGATACCACACGTATCGGTGTGGTCCGTCTGGCGTCAGCCCCTGCTTCTCACCCAGTGTTTGCTACAGTCCAGGAGCCATTCGCTGGTACTCGTGTGGCTTTTGGAGGTCCACGGAGCCTCCAAACAGATCCTAAAAGAAGGAATCGCAAGGCCAGGTTAGCAGCACGAGCCCAAAGTGCCATGGTTCCAGCCCCAGCAGCCATGGTTCCAGCCCCAGTTCTGGCCCCAGCAGCTATGGTTCCGGCCCCAGTTCTGGCCCCAGTAGCCATGGTTCCAGCCCCAGTTCTGGCCCCAGCAGCTATGGTTCCGGCCCCTATTCTGGCCCCAGCAGTCATGGTTCCAGACCCAGTTCTGGCCCCAGCAGCCATGGTTCCGGCCCCAGTTCTGGCCCCAGCAGCCATGGTTCCGGCCCCAGTGCTGGCCCCAGTAGCCATGGTTCCGGCCCCTGTTCTGGCCCCAGTAGCCATGGTTCCAGCCCCAGTTCTGGCCCCAGCAGCCATGGTTCCAGCCCCAGTTCTGGCCCCAGCAGCTATGGTTCCGGCCCCAGTTCCGGCCTCGGCAGCCATGGTTCCGGCTCCAAAGCCGGCCCACACAGCCATGATCCAGGCTTCAGCTCCGGACCTTACAGCCATGTTTCCGGCTCCAGAACTGGATCTTACAGCCATGTTTCCGGCTCCAGAACCGGCCCATGCAGCCATGATTCCGGCTCAAGTACTGGGCCCAGCAGCCATGGTTCCGGCCATGGTTCCGGCTCAAGTACCGGCCCCAGCAGTCATGGTACCGACTCCGGCTCCTCGCAGACTGCTCTTCTGCCGGGGGTCCTGCCAACCCCATGTCCTGTGCCGTTGGAGGTCCCGCACACTGCTCTTCTGCCGGGGGTCCTGCCAACCCTATGTCCTGTACCGTTGGAGGTTCCGCTGGGGGTCAAAGTGAACCTTTGATTTGTTTTTCGCCACCTGCGTTCAGCTTTTCGACATTCTCTTTTTTCTGTTTTCAAGGTCATGGCCTTTCTCCATGGAGATATTTTCTTGCCAGACACTTCCTTTACCGTAGTTGGAGCAATGGCATCTATAACATTTTTAATTTTTGAATTAAAATGATCTACTAGCTCATTTACTGAGATGTTAGCAGGGGCAAGTGTGGAAGAACAATTCTGAGTAAACATTTCCCTAGTATTTTCAGTTAAATATCGCTTTGTGGTTACCTCTTTTTGAACAGTTTTGTGAACAGAAATAGAGCTCTCAAAGAAAACACAGGAATGGTCAGAGAGTGCAACATCAGTCACCACAACCTTAGAGATATTCAGACCCTTTGAGATATTTAAGTCCAGAGTGTGCCCCTTATTGTGCGTGGGCTCCGTCACATGCTGAGTCAGTCCATAGCTATCAAGAACACAAAACAGTTCTTTAGCCCCTCTGTCCTGGGGGTTGTCAACATGGATGTTAAAATCACTAACAATGACTAGACGGTCAAAGTCAATACACACTATAGACAGCAGTTCGGTAAAATCATCAAAAAAGCTTGCACAGTATTTGGGTGGTCTATAGATATTTAGGAACAGAGCTCGAGAGGAGCATTTCAGCTGAAGGGCCACATATTCAAAAGAATCAAAGTTCCCATAAGATGTCTTCCTGCATTGAATGGAATCATTGAACAGAATAGCAACTCTACCCCCATTCTTATGCATTCTTTCCTGACTCATAAAACTAAAGTTGGGAGGGGTTGATTCGATAAGAACAGCTGCACTGTTATTTTGTTCAATCCAAGTTTCTGTTAAAAACATAAAATCAAGATTGTGCTCAGTGATAAAATCATTGATTAAAAATGTTTTTCCTGCCAAACACCTGACATTTAATAAAGCTAATTTAAGTTTGTTAAACACACTATCAGTCAGGTTTTTTGTAACAAGCTGTGGCTGACATGGAATCACTGCTAAATTTGATAAACTCACACAAATGTTTGAGCGCTTCCTGTATCTAAGATGATTCACCGCTCTTAATCTATTACCTATCAACACAGATATCGGCAAAGCTACAGGCAGGCAGGGCCCCGGAATGTCCTGGAAAGAGTTGAGAGTGCCATACGCCCTTGGGCCTGGACCCAGCAGATATCAGTTTGCAGCGTTTTGACCCACCACCCTGCTCCTCTCATCATAGGAGGGCATGGTGAGGGCTACACTGTAGAAAGGGGGGTTTGGAAATCTGCTTCCATCTTCCTTGTATTGTTTTGGTTTGGATGATTGTTGTAGGCATGGTGATGAAGCCGGGGGAGATGGTGCGCATCTCTGCTTCGGTGATTTTGGTGGGCGTCGTTGAGGGGTGGGGGTAAAGGACATGCTGCCAACCCTGCTTGTCGCCTTCATGCGGTCATCGAACTCTAGGGGGGAGGACAAGGGTGAAAGGATGAGCGGAGAGTAGAGAGAGCTGGGGGATGAATGAAGAGTATCCTCAAAGGCGTTGACAGGGGGGGTGACGGGCAGTGGAGACTCCTCCATTTGTCTCATAGGTCTCCCATAATCAGAACATTCCTCAGGCGGGTGCAGTGATACTTCTTCAGGGTTTTCTGCGCGATGTGTTGTGTCTTTGTCCTGTTTTGATTCCTCTTGCCGTTTGTCCTTGGCAGAGGGAACAGATTGATGACGCAGGCAGTTGAATATGTTAGAGATAAACAATTTCACGACTGACTTGTTCAGGCAAACTCCATTTGCCTTGAAAAGATGTCTGCGATCCCAGAAAAAGTTAAAATTGTCAATAAAATGGACAGAATGGTCAGTACAGATAGTTGAAAGCCAGGTGTTCAGTGCAAACAATCTGCTGAATCTCTCCCCCCCTTCTTCTGACTGGCGGTAGAGGGCCATTGATGAACACCTCCGCATTTAGAGAGCTGACAGTTTCCAACAAACATTTAAAGTCTTCTTTCAGCATTTCTGAGTGTTGTTTCACAACATCATTTGTTCCAATATGTAGTACCACATTTTTCACAGTTGGATGTTCAGCCCCAATATGCAGGATCTTCTCAGCCAAGTCAGAGACCACATCCTTGGGAAAACAGAGTACTTTGGTGTTGTTCTTACTACACAGACCTTTTACATCTCTTACAGCAGAGTCACCCACAATCAGAGTTTCAGGCCCAGTCGTTCCCTCTAGCCTTTTACTTTTGGAGTAGCTATTGGTCCTTACCCTGCTGTGTGAAGAGGACAGGTTATCCAGGTCATCAGAAAGAGATCTCTGGTTCTCGGTCAGCGGAGCGTATCTGTTCTGGATTGGCACACTTAGTGGTTTAGGAGGATTGTTTGTAATTCTCCCTGCTCTGTCCACGGCTGTTTCCTAGTATGAATAGGGGTTGAAGAGGCACTCTTCCTGGGCGATAACAATGCAGGCCAGCCGGTCGCATCACAGATTTCAGAGCGCTGGGCTCTGCCTGTTATCCGTCCTCCCAAATCCCATGGAAATGATTTACTCTTAGGCTTTGCACCCAGAGAGTTCCAGGGAGGACTACCACTTGTAGATTTATTACCCAGTACACAGCCCTCCTGTGTAGGCTACTTGTCAGAGGTCGCGTTAAACGAATATGTTTTTTAACAATGACGGAAAAATCTGAAAGCAGTCCGTCATTTTGACGGATTAGAACAAACTCGGAACAGCGCCAAAGTTTCCCCGCAGCGAGGCTCCGGTGTTAAGCATGCCTGCCAAAAAGGAAATGATACCGTTTCCAAACCCAACTTTGCCGTACAAATCATTGAAATGTCTGTACATTTTGGCTTTACGCTGTGCACTCCCGCGAGGTGCAGTGGGCATGCATAACACGGCGCTAACAGTTGACGAGCGTGCGCCCCGCCCCCTGTTGACAGTTCACGACTGTGCTCTCCAGATTCTCCGGGTTCGGGAGAGCGGAGGCGGACCTGTTCGCAGCAACCGGCGAAACAGCCACTGTACTCTGTGGTTTACCATGGCTCGAGCTCTCCTCCCTGAAGGCGCCGTCATTAAAAACAGCGTTGCTGCTGGCCCTGACTTTGGCCAAGAGAGTGTCCGAACTGACCGCTCTGTCGGTCCCCCGAGTTGCCTGTGGATCCGGGGTGACCGTAGCGGGGCGACACTCAGGCCGAACCCCTCCTTTGTTTCCAAGAACTTAAGGAGTTCGTTCAGGTCAAGGGCTATACAGCTGGGCGGCTTTAATCTTCCACCCCATATTGGGGACAGGGAGGCTAAACTGCACCTCCTCTGCCCAGTATGTGCGCTGGCATGTTACAGTGAACAGCTGTTTGTGTGCTTTGGGGGGGGTGTGGCCGGTAAGGCTCTGTCCAAGAAACGCCTGGCAGGATGGCTCTGCGAGTGCATTGCACATGCCTACGGTCAGGTGGGGAGAGCCTTCCCCACGGGGGTCCGTGCGCACTCTACACGAGCTATGGCTGTGTCAACAGCCTTATTTAGGGGCGTGAGCACATATGCATGGCGGCGTCTTGGTTCACGCCAGGCACCTTCATACGGTTTTATCTCTTGGACATGGCTGGCTTCTCATCGTCTGTGCTTGCTGGGGCAACACAGGACTGATGAGGGGGGGAGGCGGGCTGTGGGTCAGTAGGTATCTGACCCCCCCCCACCCACTGGACATAATGCACTTATGCTTTCCCATGCTCCTTGGGGACCCGGGAAACATGGTGCGCAGTGAGCCCCATACAGGGCGGAAGGGGGGGGGGGGGAGCCTTCCTCACACTCTTCACGAGGTAAGCGTGTCTGAGTGTGCTCTATCAGCGAAGTAAACTGCGGCCACGACTCCTCCACGGTCATGGCCGAGGGAGGAGAGGTTGCGGTGCAGTGGCTGCTAACCAGAAAGCCGGTAGAGTCCCAGTAGAGGGCGGAGCCTGTGAGATATAACGATGGATAACGTATTATAACCCTAGTTATATAAGCACAGGAGGAGCCCTCTACTAGGGGCCCTGTCTGTCCTATGCTGCTCGCTGAAGGGTGTAGGATGACAGTCAGGAGGCGAGGCCGAAGTTAAAAGCATCAATCTGGTGCACTTTGAGAGCAACATTAAGAGATCTCTGGATACATCTCTCAACACCCATATGAAACAGAACTGTCAACAGATTTTCTATTTCTTTATAGATATTTTACAAATCACTCCCCTTTTAAAACAAACCGTTTGAGACCCACTGAGATAACTAGACTAAAGTTAACAATCTAAACACTGAGAGAGTCCTTTACTTCACCTGAGCTGAGGTTATCTGAGACTCTCAGTCTGACAGGAGAGAGTTTTCCCTCCACCTTGTTGTTGAAAAAGCTCCTTATATCCGTTAGCTTGGCTAGCTAGCACCAGATGCTAACCACAACAATCTCCGGTAGATACCCACTGGTGCGCGAGGCGAGCTCTCTCGCTCACTCGCGCACGCACACAAAATGGCTCGTTCAGGTGATTTTGATTGAGTGTCCACACGTGGACGTTTAAGGACTAAAAAACGATACATTTTTCACTTTGCTGTTAGCAAATAATTTGGCGCTCTAGCTAACAGGAAGTCACTCAAGTGTCACAAAGTAATTTAGCCTATGGGTAGGTCAAAAATCGAATGGGTGCTGGCCATTGGCCTAATCATATCACCTATGTTGGCTTTATGTTTTTGGTCAAAAATGTGTTTGTTTCACATTTGCATTGATGTAATCAATAATATTTCTAATTTAATAAAAATAATAATAATAATTTTCGAAAAAAAAAAACCACATATTTCTTGGGGGTGCTTAGGGGGTGCTTTGGCAATCCTGGGGGGTGCTTCACCCCCTTGCTCCCCCCTGGCGCCGCCCCTGCTTGAACCTCGGCAAAAAGGTATTAGAAGCATTATAAAGTCAAGGTAAACTTGCGGTCTGCAATGCGTGTCACGCTCGTGCACACAAGTAAATATGCACATTCATTCTCACAACGCGTCAGACACAAGAAACATTAATTTACATCAGAATCAGAACGTTTTTATTTTTTTATTTTTTATAATTTGTATTTGTTATAATGGGACAGGGTTCGTTCCGGATTGATTTGTAATACGGTCCGGATCCGGACCTTGGTCCGGAGTTTGAGAAGCCCTGCTCTAAAAGTTTCCACTACACATGGCAACTGATTAACTGTACAATTAACATAAACAGTGAATGCCAGAACTGCAGGAATGTTGTGTCGAACAAGCATTTTCTTTCCAGTCCTACTTTACTACATTCTGAAAACAAATTGCTGAACTTTTGACTTTTGAAAACATGAATGCATCACTATTATAATCCAGTGATATGATATATATTATTCTGCATAAGTACTTTTAGTTTTGCATTTTATATTACTACTTTTACTCAAGCAAAACGTGTAGCCTTATTCTGGTATCACTGGTCCTCTTTATTTCCCCAAACGTATGTGTGATTTCTTTCGATTACTGAATATAACGGGCGTTAGGACCAGGTGACCATCACTAGCAGCGGGCTGTTGGCTGTTACTGGTAAACATGGCCGACCAAAACAAGACAGACATTGACTCAAAGTTTTACAATGAAGTATTAAGGTATGTTATTATCGGTAATGCGAAATAGTACTGAATTTGTTGGCGGTTGAGTAATAACTTTCGTAATATTTAGTCAAATTGTTATTTTGTCATAGTTTATTGTAAGGGCTTAAGAGTTGCCCCGTTCACATGGTCATACGGTTATGTTAACTGTCAGTTAGCTAGGTTGTGGTTCCAGGGAAACCTTAGTTGACGTGACTTTTAAAAACCCGTAAAGCGATACATTAGTGTAGAGGTGGCGAAACATCATATACCATATATATTTCATGAATCATTATTGTTAGTCTCTCAGTCAGACTCTCCTCCATCGTAAAAGTTCTAATACAACAATGTCAATAAATTACCTTTTAAATGACACAACATCACTGATATACTCAATACCTCTGTGCTAACTTGCCCGTATCAGTTAACATTATAATAAATGTATCTTACGTGGCACACTATTTTGACTACATTAATTCATTTTATACATATTTTTAAATAAAAATAATTTCAGTTTTTTTCAAAAGCTTCCATAATGTGACCCACTCTATTTTTTATTAAATTATTGATGAAAATACAGAAGTTTCTTTATTGAAAACCCGTACATCTTTTTAATAGCTTCCATATCATGTGACCAATTAACTCAAAATGTATGCAGAATTGTATTACTACACTGAAAAAAGTAGAACTATTTTTTTGTAGGACATAAATATTTCTTTTTATGATATATGAATATTGTTAAGAACATTCTGAGGTTTATTTTTTGAAAATCACATGACATACATGACCATATCTTCCATGACATGTGACCCAGTGATTCTAAATAAATGCAGCATTGTGAAAATAACCCATATAAGTCTGACACATCACTTTTAATCTATTGATAGACAAATCAAAATGCCAGAACATGAACGTGGTTTTTTTTTTTTATTCCAGTCCATCTGAACTGTTTGCAGCCCGGTCCAGGAGTCACAAGATCCCGGTGAGAGGACAGAAAGACTTCTTCCCTGATAACTCAGACGAGCAAAGACAGCGGCTTGAGCAGAGTCTCAATGAGCACTGGAGCCTCATATCCGAGGAGCGAGTGGAGAAACTGTGAGTAGGCATGGCATCCGTTCAACAAACCAGGAGTAACACCGACAAAATCTGCAGTCATTGATTGATTGTGAAAAACATATCAAACATAAAATAATAAAATTTGACTGTGGTTTCAGCTCTATAAAAAGTAACTAGTATAGTTTTTCTTGGTAGAAATACTAGAAGAGAGAAGCTCTCTATGTGTCCAGTGTGATGTTTGTAATCTGCTTATTTCCTCCTACTGGCAACAAAAATAATGTTAAGTAATGTTAAAATAAACTACCAGTTGTTGCTGTTGAATTCATGCAAGCAGGCATAGACATTGTATAGCCCAGGCTTATTTTTGCATTTTGCCTTGGCAACAAGGGGGATTTTAACTTCTAGGTTATAAATGAGGTCATCCCTGGTGGCCAGAAAATCACTTTCTTTTTAAAAATATTTTACTATATACTTTGCCAAAAATTGTAAAGTATGTGGGTTGAGCTTCAGATGCTGCATTGAAAATAATTTTTTGACATTTTAATTTAGGGGAAACCTAGTGAAGGCCACATGGATTCCAAGTGAGAACATCTTGGAGCTTCAGTCTCCAGCTGTGAGTATTCCTCAGTGTACAAAACAATATACTCACACCCCGTTACATTTTATTTTGACTGAGTCTGAAAACACTTGTTTTTTACATAGGGGAAGTTTTGGCAGACGATGGGATTTTCTGCTGGCGGCAAGCAGTTTCTCTTCCCTGAAGAGGCTCTCTACCTGATGGAGTGTGTGAGTGGCAGTTATATTTCTCCAATCCCCCTACCCTATTGTGATCTGTAAAATATGGATAACTGATTACTTTGAGTGACTGTGTGAACAGGGGAACGTGCAGGTGTTCTACCAGGAGCTGCCACTGTCCATTCAGGACGGGTATGAGAAATTTCTGTACTCAAGCACATTGAGGCTCCAGGAATATCAGGTAAGAGAAAACATCCCGACAGATATTCTGAAGGAGGCCTGAACTGCGTCTAACAAAGTTTTTTAAATTTTTTTATATCTCTTAGGTGTTTGGGCATTTGAAGAGGCTTGGCTATTTGGTGCACAGGTTCCATCCCAGGTAACTGAATCCTCATTGACACAGGAAGGGGAAAATGTATGCCATTTGTCAATCCTTTGCAAACCAAATTTGTTAAGATATTGAAATAACTTTTTATATTTTTTTTCAGTAACATGTATCCCACTATGTGAAGCCAAACTACTACAAGCTATTTTATTTCATGTATTTCCTTTTACCTTTCCATCTCTGGTTGTATAAAGTTTGTTATATGCTTTTTATTAACTGCTGTCGCGGCTTCTTTCCTACTTCTTAGATGCGTTTCAAACAGACTTGCGGTTAATCAAAATACAATTATTTCGTCACACATTTCACAATAAAAATAGGCCTATAAGATAGTTGCCAACAAAACAGGCAAAAAATGAAAGATAAACAAACTATATAATGTTGTACGAAGTGTAACGCTTTAAACTGTGTTTCAACGGCGTCTTCCACACAGGTTCCGATATCTGTATCTTAAATGCTGGTGCCGTGTGTATTGTAGTCTTTTATAGCCACTTGACTACACAAGTCACGAATAGGTGACAATATTAATTGATTTTGTCACAAAAAAGTAAACTGGCTCTGACAATTGTTCTAAGCGACAATGTCTTTGGTACAAGATATTCTAACTAATTTGATTGAAAAGGATTATTCCTGACTTTTAAAATGTACCAATCTACCACATTTTTCTCGTTGCTTTCACTTCTATTTGTATTGCCTTTGCATATAATACCAATACAAATATAAATAAAGTCAGGCTTTGAAAAATAAGATAATTGGTTGGTTGGTCAGTCATGTTTGTGCCGACAAAAGAAAAGGAAATCATTATATCAACCCATATTTAAAACTTTCAGAACACTTATTTGTTATGTATTCTAGTATAGAATATAGTATAGTATATACTGAGTTTGCCTTAATGTTCAGAAATGTCGAGTGATAAAAACAGGAAATATCACAAAAAACACAAGATGAAAACAGATAAAAAACAAAGAAAATCGGCTTAAACAGTCTTCATTACTCTATTGTCTTATCATGTCCAAATCATTTAGTGACAGACATGATGTTAGCTGTAAATGTCCAGGATTTGACATTGTGTGTGTGTGTGTGTGTGTGTGGCTTTTTACAGTTCTGAGACATCGTCCTATGCGAAGCAGCTGAACCTTCCTCAGTCACGTGACAGAGCAGGGAAACAGCTGAAGAGAAAGCGCAGCGCCAGCCCCACCGCAACATCCAGGTATCGCTTCACAATATTTATCGTTTTTTTATCATCACTGAACTTGGGATATTGCACCCATGGAGGAAAACTGCACTTAAAAATATAACTATAGCTCTAGTCTCTTTTGTGTTTAATTCAACGTTTGATGTATTCTACCAAATAATTTTGGAAATAACTGAAATTAGTTTCTTTAATTCAACTAGCAATTTGTTGTAATTTTGTCTTTTAACCTCTTTCCTTCTCTAATCTTGCGCTATTGTGCGGATTGATATGACTACACAGAGTCCCTTGATCCTCCTTAGCAACAGTCTTTTCTCATTAGCAACAGACTGTTAGTGAAAATGATCAACCTCTTGAATGTCCAAATTGACCAACCAGAATCGAGCATGTTTTTGTGATATTGAAAAAAGTCCGTTTAAACAGAATACCAATAGAGCAAAGTTTGAATCATAATTATTTGTTTTCATTGGTGTCTTTTTTTTTTTCAAGTTCAATTCGTCCAATAAAAGAAGTAAACATTTCTATATATGTTTTATAATCAACATACAATTTTATTTGCATTTGTAATTGTATTTATTTTAAAACGGAAAGCAGCAGAAGGGCCGAACTAAGGCTGCAGCCACACAGAGACGATATGGGTTGTATCTGTTACAGTTCTCTATCATATAGACCAGTGTTTCTCAAACTTTTTCATACCAAGGACCACTTAACCATGAAAAAAAACACCCGCGGACCACCTAACTCCAAAAACACATCGTTTTTTACAAATCGCCTGAAAATGGTACAAACAAGTGGCCACATGTGTGATGAAGGTGTTTATCTGGGCTATATCATGCAATCAAAAGTGAAACTTAAGCTCGCTCCATTGCGGAGATATTCCCGCGAGAGTGCGGAAAACTTAAATTTATTTATTTATTTCAAATGTGAAATTTTACCAATATACTCACGGACCACCAGGGGGCGCTCACGGACCACCAGTGGTCCGCGGACCACACTTTGAGAAGCACTGACGGTTCGGCCACACGAGGCCGACAGTGAAACGATAACGGGTCCTAAGGTGGGTAGATCTGCAGACGCAACGCTCCGTGATTACGCCCTATACAATCATTTCCTGATAACGAAAATACTGACGGGCTGTCAGGAGAGGGGGAGGAAAAGAGAGACTCCGTATATTATTCTTATATTATTATTAGGGCTGTCAGTCGATTAAAATATTTAATCGCGATTAATCGCATGATTGTCCATAGTTAATCGCGATTAATCGCAAATTAATCGCACATTTTTTATCTGTTCTAAATGTACCTTAGAGGAATATTTTTCAAGTCTTTAATACTCTTATCAACATATGAGTGGACAAATATGCGTTATGCTAATGTTTATTATCATTTGAACAATGACAAATATTCTCATGAATATTAAACACAACAACCTCTGACCATTATACATATTCGCCTCAATTCAATCTGGAACCTCTCTCATTCAATAATACAATACAAATTGTGTGTGTGTGTCTGTGTGTGTGTGTGTGTGTGTGTGTGTGTGTGTGTGTGTGTGTGTGTGTGTGTGTGTGTGTGTGTGTGTGTGTGTGTGTGTGTGTGTGTGTGTGTGTGTGTGTGTGTGTGTGTGTGTGTGTGTGTGTGTGTGTGTATGTGTGTGTGTGTTGGAGCTATGTGCAACTCAAGGCATATGCTCGAACGGGAGCTGCCTGGACGCTGCGATCATGTTGCGCACTATCCGTGCTGAGTGTGCTGACTTTTCGTACAATGTCCCACTGTCTGGCTGCCTGCATAAAGTCAAGTGCTCGGCGCAGTTGTGGCGAAATGTCGCTCCTCTGTTTTCATTTAAACAGCTCCTTTTATCCGTTAGCGCAGCTAGCTAGCACCAGATAACAACAACAATGCACGTAAGGTCTCTCTCTCGCTCGCTCGGGCCACACATACACACACCCTCCCGGTCCTCCCGATGGCCAGTAGGTGCCTGCCGGTGAGCGTGGAAGTGTGGTCTGCCGCAAGCGGACGGCAGGAGCGGGGCTGTCAGCATCAGCTTGTAGATGGTATTTTAAACTCGATGCTCTCTGAAACTACGGGGCGGCCGAGGAAAAAAATACACATGCGTTAATCGCGTTAAAATAATTAGTGGCGTTAATTTTTTTTTTGCGTTAACGCGTTAACTTGACAGCCCTAATTATTATATAGAGTTGTTATTAATTTGTTTTAAAGCTCAATAAATAACAAAGAAGAAATTTGACCGGCGCTTTTATCATTTTGTCCGGAAGATTTAAACTTTAACGGACATGTTGACCAGCGAAAACAAATTCTAACGGAAACTCTGCCGCACGGTTCCCTCGTCCCTTGAAAGAGGCGGAGAGGTGGGTGTTCATCTGCTGGTGGACTACCGGAGAGATTTACAGCAGGAGAACACGCTTGCCTCGGGGACAGAGAAAAAGAGCCAGAGCCCTGGCCCCTGCCTCTCCCCACCTCTGCTGCTAAAGCCACCGCGGACAATAAACAGAAGGGCAACCATGGCAACCATGCATGCTCGTGAAGTCTTCTTCGCTACTTTTGGTATATTTTTTGGCGGAAGTACAGCACCACTTACAGGCCCGGCATATGTACTACAGCGTCTCCAGCGGGTCGAGCGGTCTCGTGTGGACGGACACGTTTCTGATGCTGATTGCGTGTGAACGGAAGACGTTTTTGATATCGAATTTGGTTCGTTTACGTTACAGTCTCCGTGTGGCTAGGGTCTAAGTGTGCTTTAATAGTTATTCAAGTAATATCGTTAATTCCAATTTTAACAAAGCTATGGCGTATTTTTTTTAATGCTGCAGTCACACTGAAGCACAAGAAGAATCTACAGCTGACAGAATGGAGGAGGATACATGCGGCCAAGAAGGTCAGGAGGATAAAAAACTTCCAGAGTCCCACCTGACTATTTCTCCAGAAACTTCAAGCACCCAGACCGCCACTGCAAGTCCAGGAAACAAGGGTGGGGTCAGGACCTGGTGGATGCTGGATGATGTCGGGGAGCGATCTGATCACCAGCCCGCTTCTGCTGCCTCACGCTGGGACTTCAGCTCCATCTCCTTCCCTGACCTGGGCTCCAGCAGGGAGCGCCTCTCCAGCTGCCTGGTATCACCTGACCCCTCTCTGCTCCCTGGGGCTCTGGCAGTGGGGGTCTGTGACGTCGACCCCTGGAGGACCAGGATCAACCTGCGGGATGTCAAGATGTCCTCGAAGGAGCAGATGAGAGAAGAGGAGAAGCGAAGGCATCGCTCGGACAAGGACAGAGAGGTTTGTAGTTAGACAGCGTTCCGGATTGTTAAAAGTCTTAAGTTAAATGAAATTATTACATATCATTGCAATAAACCATAAAGCAACAAACTCAGAACAATAGGAAAAGTGCAGAATTATCCGTCATATTTATCAAAAAGTAAGTGGGTAATATGCAAGCAAAGCACCTTTTTTCACCCTCTGTCTGAAACTAGGTTAGCTGGCTGGCTATAGCCTATCACGTATACTACAGTTACATTTTGTTGGTATGCTAGCCAATGCTAGCACATGTTACATAGTGATGTCTACTTTGGAATTTTAGCCTTTACCAGACCATTTACATGCACAAAAACCTATATAACACTACAGGAAGGGGAAAAGCATAATACGGCCTCTTTAATCTGTAACATGATTTCGAAATGCAACTGTTCAACACAAATTGAGTTGGAATCTTCATTTGGAAAATGAATATGTTCCTTTTAGGTCAGGCGCTGCAGTAACTGGGCGGAGTATCGGCAGCTGATGGAGAGGCGGCAGGGGAGGAGGAGTAAAGGCCGAGCGACACACCTGTGGGACGGGGAGGTCACTCCTTTACATGACCCGAGACAACCAATTCCCACTGGTGAGATCACATGGATCTAGTCTATAAATGAATTCCGAAAGAAACCCACAAATTGATCATTTGTATGTCGAATACTCACCCCATATTACCTTGAATTCTTGATGTAAACTTTGTTTTTTTTTCTCTTTCAGGGGAGCTGCTAGATAAAATCAGTGTGATTAAATCTACACATTTGCTTGAGGGAGCGTCCAGGTAGGCATTGTTTCCATTTCCTGTTATCACACTGATAGTGAAAATTATTTTCCTTATCTAATGAGGAGCGAATAAACTGGAAAACAGCCCTGCCATAATAAAAACGAAATTACTCAAAGAAGACAAATTATGCTTATCTTCAGGTTCATATTAGTATTTAGTGTCTCTACTGTGACATGTCTCCATGCTTTAATGTTCAAAAAGGTCTTTGTTTTTCTCATACTGCATGTGCTGCAGCACCTCTTTTCACCCTCTGTCTGAAACCAGAGCCCAGTCTTCTCTGATTGGTTAGCTGGCCGGCTCTTTTATGTAAACTAGGAATTATGTTTACATTCAGCTGAGACTTACTGACAAAAATGTGCTGCTAGGGTACTCACACATACAAAGCCGTGGCAGCACATCACCCCCATCCTCATCCACCTCCACTGGCTGCCGGTCAAGTCCTGCATCACCTACAAAGTCCTCCTCCTCACCTACAAGTCCCTCCATGCCCATGCCCCCAGTACTTATCGGACATCCTTCGCCCACATGCCCCACCCCGGAACCTGCGGTCTTCAGACTCTGGCCTGCTTACCACCCCCCGCACCAACCTGCAAACCTTCGGGGACAGAGCCTTCAGTGTGGCAGCCCCAGGGGCGGACTGGGACTAAAAATCTGCCCGGGTCTCTCGACCAGCCCACTTCGGTACCACTAGTAAATACCGCTAGTAAATTGCCAACGGGGGGGGTGCTAGTGACTTATCCGACAGGTCCACATTGTCCGACCGGCCCACTTCAGTACCGGCCCATCGGGATTCTTCCCGAACGTCCCGATGGCCAGTCCCACCCTCTGGAACGCTCTCCCTGCGGAGATCCGCAACATCTCCACGCTTGACGCCTTCAAAAGGGCCCTCAAGTCCCATCTGTCTGCCAAGGCCTTCGGCCTCTAATCTATTTGTTGTTTTTAGGGATGCTCCAATCGCCAATTTTGGGGCCAGAATCAGTATCGGCCGATACCGATCGCCGATCCGATCGAGTGGGCAGGACCTATGGGGATCTTACATTTAAAGTGATGTGAAGTACATTATTCAAGTTTACATTAACTTTGGATAAGAACACGGAAGAAATTAGCGGAAGCTCTCTCTTTTCCTCTCTCTCACTCTCTCTCTCTCTTGACAACCTGTCAGTATCTCATGCAGCTCACTGATCCAGTAACGACTGAACCGACCGTGAAGAATAAATATATTTATAACTAGTTTAGCTTGTTCCAGAGGTAGATAAAATAGCTAAGTGTGTTAGGTCTACTTTCGCTCGCCATTTTGGCGAGCTTGTTTTTCCGCGCACAGAGAAAAGTGTCATGTATTTTACCACATCATTTTACGTCATACGATCGGCTCTCGCGATCGGCATTTTTAGAGAGCACCGATCGATCGGCAGAGAGTGAGTATCGGTCGATATCGATAACCCTATAACACTTTTTTGTCACAAAAGTGCTACACAAACCAAAACCAAACCCCTGTTTCCATGTAATGATTAACACTTATTATTTCATATATTTAAAAAAAATATGATTGTAGGCCTAATTGTCCCTATTGGTTTTCAATCATTTTTCATGACAGTAAAAAAAGATGTTGAGTTCTGTTCTATGTGGTATTTAAAATGCAGAAACCCTAATGACCTACCTGCTGTGTGTACACATGGAGCAAACATTTAGTGCAGATTGGCATTCAATTAGTGACTTTATTGTTCATTGGGGTCAGAAAAGATTCACCTGAGAAAGATAAAGAGATTGGACTTGATGTACCTTCAACTCCTCTCTATGCTATCACAAATAATGGTTTACAAACACATAAAGACAGAGAGACAAAGGAGCGAGACGCTGTGGCTCCTGCGTTTGTCACCGGCCTTGTAGTGCTCTTGAAATATGATGTTTGTGTATTGTTCTGTGATGAAGAGGGCATCATTCAGGCGCTGACTTTGTGTTTGTCCGCTCAGGTTACAAGCATCAGACGAGTGGAGGATTAGTTTCAATGTTTATCAGCCTGACACGGTGGCTGACTTCAAGAAGAGCAACCCGGGGAAACCTTACACACGGATGTGTGTGTGCAGGTAAGCAATCACAACAACTGCTCGTGTTTACACAAGATGGGCTGACAGGAAACAACAGACCTGTGACTCAAATTAAATAAGTTGTATAGGGCTGAAGATATAGGCCCTTTTGTGTCCTAGAGCTCAGTCACAATATCTGACATCGACACCAATAACAGTGATTTCAACCTCCTACCTCCTCCTACCATTCTCCATGTTCAATACCACGGTTAGAAAAAAAAGTCCAATAAACATACTTTATTTCAATTGCATGTTGTTTTTTGTTAGGAAGTGTAGCAGGTCGTATTACCTTTCTGATATCTATTTTACAAAACAATAGGTTACGTATTGTAACCCTAGTTCTATAAGCTGAGGCGGAGCCCTCTACTGGACTCTATGGGTACTACTCTCATCAATGATACGCGAGCGACCCTTGATCAAAAGCAACTCTGCTTTTGATCAAGCCCTGAAATCTGGCTCCCTCCAACTGCCTGCTGGCCTGCCACTCCCAGGAGGTGACCACATGGGACCGCTGCCACATGTATTTGTTGCAGATGAGGCCTTTCCTCTCAGGCAGAACTTCATGAGGCCATTCCCTGGGCGCAACCTTCCCAGAGAGCGCAGAATATTTAATTATTGTCTGTCTCGAGCTCGGCTTGTTGTGGAGAATGCCTTTGGGATTCTTTCATCTCAGTGGAGGATGTACAGACGTGTAATTGAGGTCCAGCCAGAAGTTGTAGAGAAGTTTGTGAAGGCTACCTGTATTCTCCATAACTTCTTGCGCAGGACAACCCAGGCAAACACACATCAGTTGCTGATGTAGAACCACTACCAGGTCTAGGAAGAATTGCAGCCAACAACTCCGCAAGAGAGGCCATCAGAGTTCGGGAGGTGTTCACATCATACTTCAATGCAGAGGGAACGGTCCCATGGCAAGACGACGTGTAATGCACCAGCACACATTAAAAGGCTCTTTTAAGAGCCACCCACACATACTATTGAGCAACCTCCTGCAACATTTCTTTCCCCACACCAGATTTAGGTCACCAATTCATATAATTATTTCTGTTAAATCCATGAATTATTGTTTTGTGAGGTATAGTGCAATTTTCTGCTTTTTAATGACTTTATGATTTTAGGCAAAGCATATAATATAAGTAAATTTTTACTTTAAATGTAATAGAATTATGAAAATATGCAGTCTGTTATTGTGACGACCCCTCCACACCACGAGGGGTGCCGTCGGCTCTGTGTGTATGTGTGCTTACAGGATCCAGTGCTGTGGGGCCGGCATTTGTCTGATGAGCTGCACCTGGGTCGGGGAGCCGAGAGCCAAACCGGATTCGTCCCTCGCTCTCATTCCTCTAGGCACTCTCTTCATGCCAGCCTTGGGGGACCTATTGCTGGCTTCGTTTATTTGTTTAAATATAAATAAATTATTGATATATTGTCGCACATCGTCTCCACTCTCAGGTTTTGTTATATGTAACACTTATATTTCTAGAAAGGATTATATGTGACTAGGAATACTCTGTACCATAAAGAAAACTTAAAGAAAAGTATGTGACGGTGAAAGAATAAAGGAACATACGTGGGTAACATTAAACAAAGTTTTAATAATAAATTACAATTTAAATAATATTTACAGTGATTAAATGTACAAAAAAAGCCTGGTGTGTTCCCTTCAAAGATTGTCAACCCATGGCAGGTAATCTATTAAAACTCCAAAATGTAGCACAACTGTGCTTGCTTCATAAATTAATTTATGAATTTCGAACTTCACAAAGTTCTTCTGCTGCGTTGGCAGTCTTTGAAGGGAAGGAAGCAGGCTTTGGAGGAAATGCTCATCCTCTGAGAGTGGGGCGGCAGGCAGAGCACCGGACCCCCACATTGTCAGGTCCTCAAGGAGGCGTTCATGCACCTCCTTTTCATTGTCTACACTCCTGGGCCTTTTTCTTCCTGCATGACAAAAACAAATAGCATTTTTTAGTGAAGGCACAGCAATGCATCAATACAATAACATGCTATCAAAACTGTCATTTACATACCCCTTGGTGCTCTGCCTACACCACTAGGTCCTGCAGGGTCATCAATAGGGACAGCAGCAGGGACAATTGCACTTGTATTATTATAATTACTTATTGATAAATTAAGCAGTTATGATATTCTCTTGAACTTTGATTTTTACATATTTTTTGTAGATATTCTGTATGACTTCCTATGCTGTGTGAATGAGTGTCTCCACTTGTCAACCAACCTCTCCCGTCTGTACCCTGTACTTCACCTCCATACTCTGAGGTCCTGTCTTCCTCGACCCCCGACACCATATTGCTGGTGGTTTTTCTCGAGTAACAAATGGGTCGAGGAAGGACCGCAGGGTATTTCCACTTGTTATTGGTCCCTGCTGCTGACCCACTCCTCCTATCCTTCTCCCTCTTTCTTTCTTTGACATAGGTGTCCCTGAGGCTTTTCCATTTCCTTCGGCATACCTCCTCTGACAAGAAAAAAAACGTTTACAAACGGTAACTTTTAACCGTTATCTGCCGTTAAACCGGCGGTTGAGCTAACTTGGTTAATGCTAATGTGTTGTTGGTATCTGTAATCAAGCAAACAACGGATGTATATTACTTCTTCCTCGCTTATTTTCCTCCCATGCGAGATCTTTTTTGTTGCGGTCCCGCTAGATATGACATTGTATCGTATATATCTCCGGGAACCCACTCACAGCAACAACCTCTTCCATCTTTACAACTGATCAACAGCAGGACAACAGAGGGAATCCCAACGCTGATTGGCTTCCGCGAGAACGCGTCACGTGAATTTGACGCTAGAGTTGAAAAAATTGAACTCTCGCGTTTGACGCGGCACTGTTCAATCACCTCAATCGCATGATTTGCGCCGCGTCCACCGCTTCATGCTCGCCGTCGGAGCGAATTTGCGTCTGTCCACGTCTCTGCATTGACTTTTCATGTAATCTCGCCGCCCCCAAACATCGGATCGCGTCCGGTGTGAACGCAGCATTACGTAGGATTCACGTGGGAAGGTTGCTTACGTAGGACAAAGCTAATTAATACGCACAGACATTTTCCGATTCATAAAACACTTTTCTAAATAACACACTGTTATTTACTCAACAATAACACACAATTATCCTTGTTTTTATTTATTCGTTTAATTCTATAATTTATCCTCCTCCTTACCTACAAGTCCCTCCATGCCCATGCCCCCAGTACTGGGCTTTTTAGATAAATAAAGTCACCGGAAACAGATGTAGGCCTATAAGGGACATTTCGAGCGATACACACCACAAACCCACTGAACAGATTACCCAAGATCCTCAGCTATGGTTGAAGCTCGGTGATTGGATGTTTAAGTTGCAATGCACGTTGGAATATGGTGTTTATGTGATATGAAATCCAAAAAAATAAATGTTTTAAAAGAAAATAATACTTTATTCTGAGTGTGCTTGCTTTTCAATTTGGAAGTCATCACATAACGGCATTGTAATACATGGTTCGGCTGCATTACATATTACATATCTGCCATAGTTCTTTATAGAGCCCTGATGAGAAGACCTTTGGACAAACTGGAAGAAATGCCGTCGAAACTGAATATGTGACGTGGATCATAAATATATCAGCAATTAATCATCATAAATAAATATCATAAATATATCAGCAATTAATCATCATAAATAAATATCATAAATATATCAGCAATTAAACAACATCTTCAATTTCTCTTCATCAACAAGTACAAACCACAGACTGCCTGTGTCATGGTGAATACAGTCGCTGGTTTATTTATGTCTGTATAGGCCGTTGTTGTGAGTGTGGACGGTCGGAGCATATATAACGTTAGCTTAGCCAAGCTAAGCATTAATTCATGGTTTTTACTAACCGGTATCAGTATGTTGTTACGTCGGCATCATTTTGAAACGTGTATTACAATTAAATCACGGTCAAATATGTTCATCTTGTAGTTGTAGCCCCCTTTCCAGCGATTCTCTCTCTAGTTTAGCATACTCAGCCCGACTCAACCTGGTTGTTCCTGGCCCTAGAACCACGATTTAGTCGGGCCAGAAAAAAGGTGAAAAAGTAGCCCAGGGCCAAAACTAGGCCAAGTGGAAACGCAACCAAAAACGGGCCCCGCACGGCTCGGCACGCTTAAAGCGAGCTACCCGCTGCAGCGGAAACGCGCCATAAATGCACTTCGAGGATCGAGCATCGAGGAGGCTCTCTGGAGGAGCTCCAACCGAGGATACACTGATGGGTCCTCCACGGTCCTCCACGGCTCCTTCGTGAGATGTTTCAAAGAGTCGTGACGCACGGCCAGACTTATCTCAGCCAATGACAGCTCTGCATGCATCCCCTGGATATTATTTTATTTACTGCTTTCATCGCGTCGTGATGTTTCCAGAGAGAACAGCTGAGCTGTGAGGTCCGTGCAGAAAGCAGAGCAGTGTGTATAATATATATCACTCAGTATAACAGGCCTACTCTCTTTATTTGCTGTAGTTTAGTAGATATCTACAAACAAAGAGTCCATATTTTTCTAAAACCATTTCGTGCTTCACATAATAAAATACACAACGGCTGTTAGGCTGTTAGCTGTAGGTGCGTGTGTGTGGTACAGTGTGTGCGTAGATGCAGCGGACAGACAGGTCTCAGTTGGTTTGGTGTCCTCTGCTTACTTTTAATACTGGTAAATAAAACTTTTGGCCTGTAATTGTAGCGACCAGAGAGGGGGGGGGGGGGGATATATCCAGTCTCTGATAGTGTTACGTTATTATGAGAGTGCTCTGTTTGATTCTGAAATTGTATATATATGTGTATATATATGTGTATATATATAGGTGTATATATATGTGTATATATATATATATGTGTATATATGTGTGTATATATATATATATGTGTATATATATGTGTATATATGTGTATATATATATATATAAATATACACATTTAGGAACTGCCCATCAATTCCATTGGATATAATGGTTAAAAAAAGGTGTCAATCACCCACATCGACCAATGGGTTCCAGAGATATGGTCCTGCGTAAAGTATAACGTATGAGAACCAGCGTCAGCATATTTACGCAGCAGACTCTACACAGTAGAGGCTTCTCATTTCTTAAATTTCCCCTCCTCGACTCCCCTCCTCGAGACGTAGTCCCGCCCACAGGAGATGCGAGCGGAGGACCGAGGAGGGGAACCCAGGAGAGAGGAGGGGAAGCAGCAGACGTTTAAAGAAATGAGAACTCCTCTCCTCTGAGCGGTCATTTTAAAGCAACATCCGTTCATTATTACGGCGACAGCTGATGTTTTGTCATAGCGCTGTATTTTATAATCTCTGTTACATCAGCGGAACATTGTTCCCCCACATATTTACTTTGAATTCATTGAGAGTGCGGCATAATCAGACAATAACAGGCTACAGATGCGGACACACACACACAAATATATTTATATAAATATATACAATTTAAAGTATGAGAGCGCTCTCATAATAACATAACACACACACACACACACACACACACACACACACACACACACACACACACACACTGTAGGCCTACCACACACACTTACAGCTCCTAAAGCATAATCAGGCTACAGCTGTTGTGTATTTTATTATGTGAAGCACTAAATGGTCTTAGAAAAATATCGACTCTTTGTTTGTAGATATCTACTAAACTACAGCAAATAAAGAGAGTAATGTAGGCCTGTTATACTGAGTGATATATATTGTACACTGCTCTGCTTTCTGCACGGACCTCACAGCTGTTCACACTGTAAACATCGCGACGCATGAAAGCAGTTTCTAAAATAATATCCAGAGGATGCATGCAGAGCTGTCATTGGCTGAGATAAGTCCGGCCGTGAGTCACGCCTCCACCGTTCAAGGAAATGCATCCGCGGAGGAGCCGTGGAGGAACCATCAGTGTATCCTCGGTTATAGCTCCTCCAGAGAGCCTCCTCGACGCTCGGTGTGCATTTAGAGAAATGAGATGTCCTTCAAAATGGCGCGCTGAAATTCATTTCCGGGTCTCTACCGGAGGACCGAGGAGTGGAGGAGGGGAAATTTGAGTATTGAGAAGCCTCTAGTGCAGGGGTCGACAACCCCTGGCACGGCACGCGGCACCGTAACCAGTGGCACACTAGGAATAAGTGGAATAAGTGTGCAAAAATATTTAAATTGTTTTTTTCGGATCCTGAACGAGACCGCCGCCAGAGCGCGTCTCCCCGTTACCTGCAGAAGGAAGCCATGCACGCAACACAGCCCCGCTCTCTTTAACTCCAGGTGACTTTCTGCAGCTTTCCTCCGTGGTGCAGATCGTTTCACCACAGAGGAAAGCACTTCACTAATTGCAGTTCCCATAAGGAGCTGTACAAATGCCGCAGTTTTTGCGTGGCTGTGTCTTTAGTTGAAAGCCCAGTGGCGATCTGCTCATCTCTCATCGAAATAATATGCTACAAAGGGGCGGACTGGCCATCTGTGTGTTGAACTTTCCTGTCGGCTCCCAGACCGTAGTCGAGGAGGGCAGAAGCAACAAGCTTCAGGTTCAATAACCCACTTTAGCTTAAAGGTGACCTATCATGCTATATTTAAATGATATAGTGTATGACCATACCTATATAAGGTATATTTATACATTTTATTTTCCAAAATACCAAACAGATCATTTTTTAGCCATGCCTCGTTTCGCTCATTTTCGCTTTATTCCAAACCTGCCTATGAAAATTCTGAGCAGCAGCTGACCACGCCCCCTGCAGAAGAGCCGGCGAGTCACGTTACCATGCTTGCTGTGTTTACGAGTGTGGAATACACATGTCATCTCAGAGCAATGCATGTGTTCAAGCATATTATCAATTTGATCCAGAAACTGAAGCAGCGGAGGTTTTGGTGGAGGTGCAAACATCTCAGTTGTCAGCAATGTGTGTTTCATGTGTTTTAAAAGCTCAGTTATTGACTTCTTTCTAAAGGGGTACATGTGCAACTTGCGCCACGATGCCTTCTGAACCGGAGCATGTGCTGCATGGAGATACCACACGTAACATTAGCTTCACTAAGTTGTCTGTTTAGAGAATACATTTTTCACATGTCATTCAATATATGTTTATCACACTAGGTGTAAAGACGGAATGCAGGAACTTGAGGACTCTAACCTGTGTGGTGGATCATCCTGGATTGTGTGCCTAAATGTGTTTTCCCTGCAGAATGCATTGAATATTTACAGAGCTGAACACAGTTGGACTACAGTTGAGGCAAATAGAGCACTGAGTGGTTTGTTTTGACTGAAATTGTAAAACGAATGCTAATATTGTTCATGGAAATAAATACTGGTGTATATGGCTTTATGCAATCTTTCATTCTGTCATTGTACTATTATATACTACACAGCAATGGCATAACGCACCCATGTGTATGACAAAAAAAGTCCACACACAACCTTATGCTTTTGAAATCAGAATATTCTTTACCCATCCAAACATGAATAATCACGACACATTTGATATCAACTCGGAACTTTATTGTCAAAATCAACGGTTATTTGAACCCATGGAGAGAGGATCAGAGTGGTGATTCTGGCCTGCGTTGTCCTCTGATCCGTGAAATGTCTATGTTAGGTTCAGACAGCAGCCAAACTGAACCGTGTAGCATACCCGGCGATGACCTCCTCCCTGTCAGGTTGCTCATAATGGTGCAGGGTCCACAAAGACTCGAAGATGAGGTCCATCAAGTTGGCCACGTAGCCTGTGCAATGTTAAAAAAAGCACAACAAAAAAAGTGGTTGAGATTAGTAAATGCATGTCGTCAACAACAACATACCAGGGCTTTAGCTCCGTTTTACTCGTGGTGTGTGTCCCCTCACATACATACATACAGTGTTGTATCCTAACACACCCCCATTTATATTCATGTGTGCAAACAAGTAAACATGCAAAAGCTTTTACATATAACGCTGCAAAAAACGGCATGTCTCATTAGCTTAGCTTAGCGTAGCTAGCTTAGCTTACAGGTCGATGATATCTGATCGTTCTTACAGACTACAATCACAAAAGCTTTTACATAACGCTGGAAAAAACGGCACTTACCTCCAGAAGATTACGTTTGTTATTATAACTTACTCAATATGATTTTTTAGAGGATACAAAATACTAATACATAGGAGAATAAATACTTGTGTTATCGGCTAGGCCAGGCGTGGCTTTACAGCCTTTACACAGATCACCATTACGGCAGTCTGAACATGTTCGCAAATGCCTGATAATTAAAATAAAAGACAAAGCAAAGACTGCGGAGCGTACAAAATAAAATGTTACAAGAACATATAAACACCTAACCGATTACTAGTTGGGGTTGAGGCGACATTGATACGGCTAAGCTACATGCTACCAGCTAGAGATAGCTTTATCAGGAAAAACACCGCTAAATAAAAACTTACAGCTTCAGAGTTGGATGTGTCCTCACTGGCCTGGTCCCGGATGGTTGGTATTGATCCCGGGTGTAGCATTAGTTTGGAGGCATATCCGTGTTGGACTTGAGAGAAGTTCATAAACATGTCCGTGGTTTAACTGGCTTAGACATCCTGCCAAGAGCAGGCAAAAACACAGATGTGACTGGGGTAGCCTGCTGATAGCCTATATGCGAATGAGAGGTTTGGCAATGCACGTGGCCGTGGCTCATTCCCCTGATGGGTGGAGAGTTGACCAATAAGCGGAGTACGTCTTTGTGACGTAGAAAAGTGTCGGAATGTGGATCCATTTTTTTCAGATCCGTTGCAGCCCCTTTTTTAGAGATTTGGCGAAGGAG
>CADEHL010001093.1:2019225-2231549 GCA_902827135.1 Harpagifer antarcticus | reverse complement strand
GAGAGGAGAAAAACACAAGAGCCACAGGTGAACAACAATTAGCTAACGAGACACAGGTGAGGAGGGAGGAGAACACACGGGACACTAACGACAGGAGGAAAACATGACAGAGAACAGTGTGAAAACACCCAAACCTAGACAGAACTGTGACACTTTGTAGGTTTTGTCTTATTTTAAATAGAGGAACACATATCACGTCCATACCATACCATTCTGCAAAATGGACTTGTGGGTCATGACATGGCAATAGTGGTGTAACTTATTTTGAGTTGACACTATGCTTGGGACTGTAGGTCTTGATTGACACTAGCCTTGAGACTTGTTGGTCTTGGCATTAGTCTGGGACTTGTGGTCTTGACCTGGCACTAGTCTTAATGGTCTTTACTTGGTACTTGGTAGTCTTGTGCTCACATTTATATGACTTGCTGGTATCGTCTGGGATAGTGTTAGGACTTGTTGTTGTTGACGAAAGATTTTTTGACCTTCACTTTTCTAGTCTTCACCAGAGGTAACAAAGTAGAAATACTTCGTTACTGTACTTAAGTAGATTTTTCAGGTATCTGTACTTTACTTAAGTATTATTTTTCTGAGGACTTTTTTTCTTTTTACTCCCTACATTTTAACACAAATATCTGTACTTTCTACTTCTACATTTTCAAAAACAGGCTCGTTACTTTTGTTTTAATGCATGTGAGGTGAATTATCAATTATTTGTATTTTGCATCATTGCGAGCCTTCCCCGACATCAAGACTGATTTAAAACTAAATGGTTGTGACAATAACACGTAGAGAAGACGAGCCATGGTGTGCAGATCATGCACGACAGAGAAAACAACATAAACAACGTAAAAGACGTATGACGAAACATCTAGGCAGTGACGTTAAGGGAGAAGTGTCTAACGGCATAATGTCGATGAGTAACGCTAATTCAGTCAGGACTGAAAATGAAGACAACATCGACGGAGGCGATTCATCAGACCACCAGCAAGACATCCCGCATCCATGGCCTTACTTAAGGGAGATGTTTGAAGTTGTGGGCGCAAAAAATGATTCGTGGCGAATGCACTAAAATAATTTTGTTTGATTTGTTAAGGCCTATATTAAGGCAAAGTAACCCATCTACAATGTTGGCAACAGCAAATACAGGTACTTGTTTTTGTTGTTCACGCTGAATACATTCAGAATGGCAGTAATAAAAGTTTAAATGAAGCTCCATTTCACTTATATTAATATTATATTAATATGATGTAAGGTTCAGTTAGCTTTGCACAAAAACAGTCAGTTTAAAAGTTACTTTTTACTGTTTACTGTGAATACATTTCAGAGACTGTACTTTTGTACTTTTACTTTTTAAGTAAACATTTGAATCAGTACTTCTACTTTTACCAAAGTCTTTTTTACACAAGTATCTACTTCTACTTAAGTAAAGAGTGGGTGTTTCTCAATGTCGAGGAAGGCTCCTCCAGAGGCACTATTTCAAGGATGCTACGTCATCGAGTCCTGCCGAAGGACTGTTCCAATGTCCAGGATCCTTGGAATTCTACCAAGGCCGGCGTCCTTCTTTGCGGGAAATTTCGAGGCTGCATATGTGTATCCTCCACGGTATGTAAATCTCCACAATGCTTTGCGCACGGACCAATTTCCAAAATCTTTGGCGGAAATCACGCTCCATTTAAGGCGGGGCCTCATATGACACACACCTGCCACCTGTTAGCCTGTTCCACCATTATTCGTTTTCCGAGGCTGGGAAGGCTTCTGCCTCGCTTCTGAAGGACCTGACTCGGAAGATATGTCCTACCAAGGAAGCGTCCTCGACATTGACAAACACCAGAGTGTGTGTACTTTTGCGACCTCTGGTTTCACTTGGCATAGTGAACCAAGTGAAGACTAGAAAAAGAATCTGTATTTCTGCCTCTGTAATGTTGAAAACGTTATGGCTTTCGGTTGTCCTTGCAATTTTAGTGAAATGCCTCGTCCAGTTGGACTCAAGGATGCTCCAATTAGATATTGGTATTCATTGGTAAAGGGTCAATGTGATTTCCTAAAACGCGTGCCATAAATCTAGAACTTGATACGCTTATTGAGACCATTTCACACAATTGTTCAATCGGATCAAATTAAGTGATAACTTTATCAACTTCTTGCCAAGGCGTCCAACCGCAAGGTGACAATTTCTGGTTACAACGCATACTTTAACAGCAGGAAGCTGAGAACGCTTGCGATAATACTTGTTTACTTTTTAATTATATTCAAATGAAAACCTTAACTTGTAGTGAAGTATTCTTAGTTTGTTGTAGTAGTAGCTTTGATGTAGAAAACACACTGTTACACGTAAACGTCTCTCATTCAGAAATGTACATGCATTACAAATATTCTTGGTATATTAGCGCAAGAACATTAATCAACCACAGGATCTAACAATACCAAATATGTGATTTTAGCATGATGCATAATATTATACACTAATTGGCCACTTTATTAGGTACACATGTTCAACTGCTCGTTAACGCAAATATGTAGTCAGCCAATCACATGGCAGCAACTCAATGCATTGAGGCATGTAGACATGGTGAAGACGACCTGGTGAAGTTCAAACAGAGCATGAGAACGGGGAAGAAAGGTGAGTTGATAAGGGACTTTGAACGTGGCATGGTTGTTGGTGCCAGACGGGCTGGTCGGAGTGATCTACTGGGATTTTCACCCACAACCATCTCTAGGGTTTACAGAGACTGCTCCAAAAAGGGAAAATATCCAGTGAGCGTCAGTTCTCTGGGAGAAAATGCCTTGTTGAAACCAGAGGTCAGAGGAGAATGGCCAGACTGGTTCAAGAAGCCAGTGTAAAGACTTCAGAACAGGAGTGATGTGATCCACTTTCTTAGTGTGAGTGAGGACTCGAGCAGCAGCGTTCTGAATTAGCTGCAGCTTTCTAATAGATTTTTTAGTGAGACCTGTGAAGACACCATTGCAGTAGTCCAGTCTACTGAAGATAAAGCAAGCAAGGACAAGTTTTTCCAAATCCTGCTGTGACATTAGTCTTTTAATCCTAGATATATTCTTTAGGTGATAGTAGGCTGATTTCGTAACTGTTTTAATGTGACTGTTGAAACTCAGATCAAAGTCCATGACTACACCTAGATTTCTGGCTTTATCTGTTATTTTGAACATTGCAGACTGAAGCTCAGCGCTAACTTTTATACATTCTGCCTTGGCTCCAAAAACCATTACCTCAGTTTTATCTTTATTTAATTGGAGAAAGTTCTGACACATCCAGTCATTGATTTGTTCAATGCACTTACTCAGTGTTTGAATTGGAGCATAGTCTCCTGGTAAAATTGTTACGTAAATGTGTGTGTCATCCGCATAGCTATGGTAACTTATGTTGTTGTTTTTCATTATCTGAGCCAGTGGTAGCATGTAGATGTTAAAGAGAAGAGGCCCCAAGATGGAGCCTTGAGGTACCCTACATGTCATATTTGTCAACTCAGATGTGTATTTACCTATAGAAACGAAGTGGTTTCTGTCCTTTAAGTAGGATTCAAACCAATTTAGAACTGTTTTCGAAAGTCCCACCCAGTTTTCTAGTCGGTCGAGTAATATGTTGTGGTCAACAGTGTCAAACGCAGCACTGAGATCTAATAATACTAACACTGAAGTTCTGCCACTGTCTGTGTTTAAGTGGATGTCATTGAAGACCTTTACAAGAGCAGTCTCAGTGCTGTGGTTTGGACGAAAGCCTGACTGGAACACATCGAAACAACTATTTAAATGCAAGAAATTACTCAACTGTTGAAAAATAACTTTTTCAATGATTTTACCTAGAAATGGCAGGTTTGATAGGGGCCTGTAATTGTTCATTACTGAAGCATCTAGATTATTCTTTTTTAAGAGCGGTTTAATGACTGCAGTTTTCAGGGCCTGTGGAAAAATACCTGAGTGAAGAGATTTGTTTACTATATGAAGTAGATCTGAGGCCATGCAACGAAAACATCTTTGAAAAATCCTGTTGGAATAATATCAAGGCAGCAGGAGGAGGATTTCAGAAGTTGAATAATGTCCTCTAGGTTTTTGTCATTAATCTGATGGAATTGTGTCATGGTGTTTGAATTGATATTAGGTTGACATAGGGACAACACATTTACTGTACCTGATGCAGAGGCACTGACTGCTTGTCTGATTTTCTGAATTTTGTCAGTGAAAAAGGAGGCAAAATCATTGCATGCCCTGGTGGATAGAAATTCAGAGGCTACTGACACTGGGGGGTTAGTTAGTCTGTCGACGGTAGCAAACAAGGCACGTGCATTGTTTTTGTTTTTGGTAATGATGTCAGAGAAGAAAGACTGTCGTGACAAGTTTCTCTTTATAGATTTCAAAGTGAACCTGGAGATTTGTTTTTCGCCACCTACGTTCAGCTTTTCGACACTCTCTTTTTTCTGCTCTCACGGTCATGGCCTTTCTCCATGGAGATATTTTCTTCCCAGTCACTTCCTTTACCTTAGTTGGAGCAATTCCATCTATAACATTTTTAATTTTTTAATTAAAATGATCTACTAGCTCATTTACTGAGATGTTAGCAGGTGCAAGTGTGGAAGAAAATTTCTGAGTAAACATTTCCCTAGTATTTTCAGTTAAATATCGCTTTGTGGTTACCTCTTTTTGAACATTTTTGTGAACAGAAATAGAGCTCTCAAAGAACACACAGGAATGATCAGAGAGTGAAACATCAGTCACCACAACCTTAGAGATATTCAGACCCTTTGAGATAATTAAGTCCAGAGTGTGTACCTTATTGTGCGTGGGCTCCGTCACATGCTGAGTCCGTCCATAGTTATCAAGAACACAAAACATTTATTTTGCCCCTCTGTCCTGGGGGTTGTCAAAATGGATGTTAAAATCACCAACAATGACTAAACGGTCAAAGTCAATACACACTATAGACAGCAGTTCAGTAAAGTCATCATAAAAGCTTGCGCAGTATTTGGGTGGTCTATAGATATTTAGGAACAGAGCTCGAGAGGAGCATTTCAGCTGAAGGGCCACATATTCAAAAGAAGCAAAGTTCCCATAAGATGTCTTCCTGCATTGAATGGAATCATTGAACAAATAGCAACTCCACCTCCTCTCTTATGCATTCTTTCCTGACTCATAAAACTAAAGTTGGGAGGGGTTGATTCAATAAGAACAGCTGCACTGTTATTTTGTTCAATCCAAGTTTCCGTTAAAAACATAAAATCAAGATTTTGCTCAGTGATAAAATCATTGATTAAAAATGTTTTTCCTGCAAAAGACCTGACATTTAATAAAGCTAGTTTAAGTTCGTTAAACACACTATCAGTCAGGTTTTTGTAACAAGCTGTGGCTGACATGGAATCACTGCTAAATTAGATAAACTCACACAAACGTTTGAGCGCTTCCTTTATCTAAGATGATTCACACCGCTCTTAATATTACCTATCAACACAGATATCGGCAAAGCTACTGGCAGGCAGGGACCTGGCATTTCCTGGAAAGAGTTTGAGAGTGCCATATGCCCTTGAGGCCTGGACCCAGCAAGATATCAGTAAGAGTTTGTGTTGCTTTTGTACACCACATCTTTTTCAGGCTTCGGAGACTGCGGATGGCTTTCTTGAAGGGAGGGGAGGGTGGTTGAACGTAGGGCACGGTGATGGAGACGGGGGAGATGTGCGGGGGTAGAGGACATGCTGCCAGGGGGGGGGAGGTGGTTGACGTAGGCATGGGTGATGAAGACGGGGGAGATGGTGCGCGTCTCTGCAGTGATTTTGGTGGGGCGTCGTTGAGGAGCGGGGCTAAAGACATGCTGCCAATCCTGCGTATCGCCTTAGTTTGTGTCTTTGAACTCCAGGAAGGAATCTGTGCCAACCCTCTGTATCTCCTTTGTGTGTTCAGCTGTCTCCAGGAGGGTGGCGAGGGTGAAAGGGTGAACAGAGAGTAGAGAGAGCTGTGGGGGTGAAGGAGGAGTATCCTCAGTGGTGATAGGGGGGGTGAAGGGCGGTGGAGACTCCTCCATTTGTCTCCCATAATCAAGACATTCCTCAGGTGTGTGCAGTGATAGATTTTCAAGGTTTTCTGAGCGATGTGTTGTGGCTTTCTCTTGTTTGATTCCTCTTGTTGCTTGTCCTTGGCAAAGGGAACAAATTGATGATGTAGGCAGTTGAATACGTTAGAGATAAACAATTTCACTCCTGACTTGTTCAGACAAACTCCATTTACCTTAAAAAAGATGTCTGCGGTCCCAGAAAAAGTTGACAGAATGGTCAATACAGACAGTTGAAAGCCAGGTGTACAGTGCAAACAATCTGCTGAAAATCTCTCCACTCCTCTTCTAGACTGGCGGTAGAGGGCCACTGATGAACACCTCTGCATTTAGAGAGCTGACAGTTTCCAACAGAGATTTAAAAAGTCTTTTTTCAGCACTTCTGACTGTTGTTTCACAACATCATTTGGTTTCAATGTGCAGTACCACATTCTTCACAGTCGGATGTTGCCCCAATATGCAGGATCTTCTCAGCCAAGTCAGAGACCATATCCTTGGGAAAACAGAGTACTTTGGTGTTGTTCTTACGAAACAGACTTTTTACAATCTCTTAACAGGCAGAGTCACCCACAATCAGAGTTTCAGGCCCAGTCGTTAGCTTTCCCTCTAGCCTTTTACTTTTAGAGTAGCTATTGGTCCTTACCCTGCTATGTGAAGAGGACGGGTTATTCAGGTCATCAGAAAAGAGATCTCCGGTTCTCGGTCAGGCGGAGCGTATCTGTTCTGGATTGGCACATTCGGTGGTTTAGGAGGATTTTTTGTAGTTCTCCCTTTAGCAGCTGTCACGGCTGATTCCTAGTATGAATAGGGGTTGAAGAGGCGCTCTTCCTGGGTGATAACAATGCAGGCCAGCCGGTCGCATCACAGATTTCAGAGCGCTGGGACTCTGCCTGTTGTTCGTCCTCCCAAATCCCATGGAAATGATTTACTCTTCGGCCTTGCACCCAGAGAGTTCGAGGGAGGACTAACCACTTGTAGATTTATTACCTGGTACACAGCCCTCCTGTTCCTTGGAATCCTTGTAGCTACTAACTAGCTTTGAGTTAGCATGCCTTGTCCATTATTTTGCAACACTGGTAAAGTGGTGTCATTCCAACCTAGTCCATTCACTTCCCACCTTAACTTCCAACCGTTGCATTTTCATTTCCAACACGGCTATCTTCTGTAGAAGTGTGTGGAAGTCATCTGTAGAGAACGGAGGCATTTTGCTGCTTACCTAGCTTAAGCTAAATAGCATGCAGTAACCAGGCTTTAGCTGTTGCTAGGCCAACGCTACTGTTAGACTGAGGTCGTCGTATAAATATTGAAATATGGCTGAAAACCCTCCGTCTATTTACGAAGAATAACTGTCCCAGTGATAGGTTAATGTCCAGGAGCTGCTGCTTGAAGTTTTCAGAAAAGAAAAATAGAAAAAGAGCATAAAAAAAAATAAGCAGAGGCAAGAGCAAGCAGAAAAGCTCCTGCACTGTAAGAAGGCAAAGGCAATATTGTATGCAGAAGACCATCTGAACCCCCAACACGTGGAACCTTGAAGCAGAGGGGCTACAGCAGCAGAAGACCACACCGCCAACTCCTGTCAGCTAGGAACATGAAACTGAGGCTACAATTCACATAGGCTCACCAACCATTGGACAACAGAAGATTGAAAAATGTTGCCCTGGTCTGATGGGTCCTAGATTTCTGCTGCGGAATTCCGACTGTGTGGTCTGAATTTGGTGTAAAACAACATGAGGAGCATGGATCCATCCTGCGTTGTATCAACGGTTCAAGGCTGGTGGTGGTGGTGTAATGGTGAGGGGGGCATACTTTGGGGCCCCTTGGTACCAATTGAGCAACGTTTAAACGCCACAGCCTACCTGAGTATTGTTGCTTGACCATGTCCATCCCTTTATAACACATGGTAGTCTTCTTCTGATGGCTACTTCAAGCAGGGTAACACCATGTCACAAAGCTCAATTCATCTCCAACTGCTTTCTTGAACATGACGATGAGTTCACTTTACTCTAATGGGCCTCCACAGTCCACCAGATCTAAATCCTGTAGAGCACCTTTGGGATGTAGTGGAACGAGAGATTTGCATCATGGATGTGCAGCCGACCAATCTGCAGCAACTGCGTGATGCTATCATATCAATATGGATCCAAATCTGTGAGGAAATGTTTCCAGCACCTTGTTTGAGTCTATGCCACAAAGAATTAAGGAAGGCCGTTCTGAAGGCAAAAGGGGTCCAACTCTGTACTAGCAAGGTGTACCTAATAAAGAGGCCGGTGAGTGTACATAACATGAAATGTAATAATAGTGCTTATACTCAGCTATATCTTCTTGAGCTCTTTGTGACACCAGAGAACATGTAAATACACCTCAGATATATTACATTACAATTCATTTAGCTCACACTTTATCCAAAGTGACATACAATAAGTGCATCAAACATGAAGATGCAAACTAAGATAAACAAACAATCCTGCAGGTACGGCAAATCATTTTAGGAACTTAATTTGAAAAATGTGACCTTTTTTGTTTATTCTTTAGATTGTGTCAGTCATAGGCAGTCGAGACAGGTTGGTTATCAGTCAGCGAAATATATATCTAGACTTTCTGCTATCCTGACATCTGTGGCGAAGCAATAAAGAGCTGAATAAACTTCTTTCCAAATAATTTGATTTCCCATTGTAAATGACACAGGACGAAAATCAACATATCAGTTTGTATGATTTTGTTTCAGAAAAGTAAGGAAGAAAACCGGATTGAACGCACCCGTAAAGTATCCAAACTGAAAGCCTTCATTATACAATTATTTGTATTGTAATTATTGGTGCAATGTTAGCAGGTGAACTTATGTAAGCTGACTGTTGCAGCAGAGTTAAAAGTTGAGTCATGAATGCAGTCGCCTTACTGGTAGGTTTCGAGGGTGTGTGGCTGTCAGAGATGGATCACATTCTTTTGGTATTTAATGAGCAGCAGTAAAAACAAAAACAGAACCAGTTTTTACGATGTGCAAACCTGCAGCTTTGCACAGGTAGATCATTAATCAATATATCCTGCAGAGCTCTTAAGATGTGAAAATGTAGTGCAGTAAGAAATGTAATATGTACTAAAGCAGAAGTATTAAAAAAATGGTTTGGAAATATTAGCACAAGCACATTCAAATCTTACATAAGTGCATACATAAGAGGGTTGGGTTTGGGGGGAGGGTGTGGAGCATCGACCCCTCCCATCACCTGCAGCTCTGCCCTCTCATCCTCCTGCATCTTTCCCCTCACTCCTCTGACACACACCTTCATCATCATGGGCCCTGATGTACTCCAACCGCAACTCCATTGGTAGCGGCAGCATGAGCGGTGGCGGCGGCTACGGCATGGGGCGAGCATCCACAGGAGGCATGAGCTCCTTCAGCGTGGCGGGAGGAGCAGGAGGTGGCGGTACTACGGGTCCTCCCGGTCTAGCATGAGCTACTCTGCAGGCGGTGGGCGGCGGTGGCGGCGGTGGGCGGCGGTGGGCGGCTTCGGCTACGTTAGTGGTGCTGGTGGAGGCGGTGGAGCTTTCTCTTTTGGTAGTGGCGGTGGTGGAGGGCGGTGGAGCCTTTGCTTTTGAAGGTGGAGGTGGTGGCGGCGGTGGTGGAGATGCCAGCTTAATCGGCAACGAGAAGGCCACCATGAGCAACCTCAACGACCGCCTGGCCACATACCTGGCCAAGGTGGCGGCGCTGGAGAAGGCCAAACGAGAAGCTGGAGCTGAAGATCAGACAGTTTGTGGAGAGCAAGGTCGGCCCCAGCACCCGAGACTACAAACCCTTCTACGTCACCATCGCAGAGCTGCAGGGCAAGGTGAGAAAGAGGGGCAGTATGGCAAATTGAGTCCAGTGCAGGGGTCTGTGGTTTAAAATCTGGATTTGTTGTCTTAAATTAGCTGAGTTAACAAACATTTTATTCCTAATAGTAGGACAATGATGTTGGAGAAAACATATATTTTTCAAGATGAAAATAAGAAAATGAACTCGTAATCTTAATTATGGCAACCTTTAACTTCCGTAAATAATAAGGAGGAAATAAAAGATCATGTCCCAATGATAAAATACAAAATCTTACCCTTAAATAAATGCAATATTGAGAAAAAAAATGTACTCTATGAAAGACAAAGTGCATGAGTCTACTGAGTTAATGATCTAAAGTTGACAAAGTCCTAATAACAACACAATTATTCTGGGGAAAAAATGCTATATTTTTCTTTCAGAATAACAAGCACAAAATGAATTCATGATCTTGACCATGGCAGTTCTGAACTATTGCTGCAGTGTGTGTGTGTGTGTGTGTGTGTGTGTGTGTGTGTGTGTGTGTGTGTGTGTGTGTGTGTGTGTGGTGTGGCCTCAGAAACCGGGCACTGACTTGAACATACTGATATTTCACCTCTGAACCTGACTGTCTGTTTTGTGTGTTCTCAGATCCAGGAAGCCATCCTGATTAAAGGCACGGTCCCTCCTGAGCATCGACAACGCCCAACTGGCTCAGGACGACTTCAGGGTCAAGTCAGTACCACCATCATTATTTAATCTGTACTTATATTTACTTATCCTTATGAATCATCATTTAAATGTAATTATCTGTGTCTAACTTTATTAACATTTCTTTTTATTTACCTTTGTACCTCTCCTGCAACATATGAAAACACGAAAAGCACAAATATCAGTCACAAAAAAATCAATACAAATTTAAATAACGCTGAAAGTGTTTTCCCTGTTAAATTCAATATTAAAAAGCAGGATTCTATTATCTGCATTGCACTCCCTCTGCTGGCAGCTGTGAAGAACGCTGCAGCTGGACTAAATATCACAATACAAAACGTTTTTTTATAAATGTTTCTATAAACACCGCTTAAAAAGTTGTTTTAACTGTTTTATTTCTGCTATGTTTTTTATGTTATTTTATTATTTTAATTATTAAAAATACTATTGTTATTAATCACTGCTTTTCATATTAATATTATTTCAGTTTTATTATTATAATTACTATTAGCATAGTTTTGTAACTTTTTTTATTATTTTTTATTTCTGGCATTTTTAGATGCAATGCATCTTTGTGTCAAAAACAGAGCGTACAATGAGACAGCACATGATACACTTTAAATTGTTTCGTTTACAATACTATTACTATATATGAAAGCAAAAATAAAACACATTTTCATTTTGTTTGGTTGTTTAATTGAAAACACATCATTCAAACACATTTTCATAAAAACACACATTTTACCAAGTTAAATGTCGTAGTGCATACAAGGTAATAGACTTAACGATTTGCACTGCTGCTTCTCTCCCCCCGTTTCATTGACAGTGATCGGTTTAAATCGTTCAATTCACACTGCCCAAGTAGATGTTTAGGAGTCTTTTGGAAGTATAACGAATGCATTTCTTATATCAGATAAATGCATTAACATCACATGCAAATTCTCTATCCTTTCATCACCGCAACGATTATAATCTGCTTTGCTTCTTCTTCGGTTTCACCATTATTAGCTCTGAATGTAATCCTTTCTGGGGCTTCTTGTGCTTCTTGTGGTCTGTTGAATACCTGGCGTAGGATTTGTTTAGCTGTAAGGGCAGGTACCATATAATTGTCTTCAAAAGCTTTGTCTATGTCGTCACAACATTTGGCGTATCCTTCGATGTAATGACAACCGATACTAGAATAGAGATCCTCCAACCGTCTTTTAATACATGTTCTGGCACTGTCGCCAATTTGGGGATTCCACAGTATCGCGCTTTTTCTCTCATTATATTAAAGCAAAGCTCTGCCATTGCTTTTGGTATTTGCTCAACACATTTGCAGCAGTCGGTTAGCGGTAGTTGATCTATAAAGATTATTATGATCCGGTAATGGCTCTACAACACCATCCTCTAGTTGACATTTCTTCACTTTGTTCCTTTTTCTTTTCACCTTCCTTCTTTTTGTCTTTTTCGTTTTTCCGTCCTTTTAACTACCCCTTTTCTGTTCATTCGCATTCTGCGTCTGCTTTTTATTTTTCTTCTCCTTTTCATTTGCTTTTTCTTTTTCTTTCGTTTTTCTTTACTTTTTCTTTTCTGCTAATTGTCGTTTGAGATCTTGGCGAGTGGTATGAGATATACTGTTTCTATAAAGGTTATCTATATACCATCTTTTAAAGAAAGATATTCTTCATATGTCATGTTATCATGGTCCTCTTTTGTCCTAAAGACCTTACATGGATATGATATAGAGGAGAGCTCTTCTTCGGGAACATCCTCTTCCCCTACTTTGTAACATCCAGTCATTAAGCCCATATCCGTTATCCTGGTGATAATAAGGGTAGGCTACATCAGACTTGGTTTTTCTCAGATCCATGGCTAGTTTTCAACGGTCGTCTTAGTGGGGGTCCTTAGTTTTATATGATTTGCTGAGTGGGGTGGGACTTATTGCGTTGAGTGGGAGGAGTCATCTGTAGAAAGTACTCGGTTGCAGTAGATTTCGTTAAGATTCTGACGCTTAATGGCAGTTTTGTGATTTTGAGGCTGTTTCATTGAAGGCTGCTTTGAACATTTGACAAGATTTATGCTTATTCTCTCAGAAATGTTACAGAAGATACACTTTTCTTTTAAAAAAGCAGACCACTACCATGAAAATACTCTGTTTTAATTAGATTTCGTAAAGCATCTGACTCTTAATGGCATTTTGTGCTTTTGAGGCTATTTCATTGAAGGCTGTTTTGAATTAACATTTGACTGATTTATGTTTAATTCTCTCAAAAGGTTACTGAAAGATACACTTTTGTATTTAAAAAAAAAAGCTGACCACTACCATAAAAGTACTGGAGACTGCCCCTGTCTTATCACATAGATTATACTATCTGTGTCGTAGTATAAAACTCTGTTGCTGTAATTTCTTCTCCATTCACTGTATAGTTTCAGCCAGTTTGTGATTTTTTACGCTATTTCATCTGAAGGCTGTTTTGATCATTTGACAGATTTATGCTTAATTCTCTCAAAAAGTTACCGAAAGATACACTTTTCTTTTAAAAAAGGTGACCACTACCATGAAAGTACTGGAGACTGCCCCTGTCTTGTCACATAGATTATACTATCTGTGTCGTAGTAGAAAACTCTGTGCTGTAATTTCTTCTCCAATTCACTGTATAGTTTCCATCCAGTTTGTGATTTTGACGCTATTTCAGTGAAAAACAAAGCTGTTTTGAACATTTGACAGATTTATGCTTAAATTCTCTGAGAAAGTTACTGAAAGATACAGTTTTGTGTTTAAAAGCTGACCGCTACCATGAAGTACTCTGTTTGGAGTAGATTTCAGCACACAGGGTCTCTACTGTAAACAGAAAAAACATAACATTTGTAAGTATCTAATAATATACTATCCACATAATATACTAGTTTAAAACCCCTACCAAAAAAAAAAAAAAAACATTTAATAATTACATGATATTATAAAATAAAATAAAAAAAGTACTTACCAGAGTTTTTCAAGATCAGATACAGGTCAAGAAAATGCATAGAGGAGGTATGGTGCTGGCTCATTAGCCCTCTCACTCTTCTTAGAATGATCCTGTGCAATTTTTAAAAGGTTGAACTCCTATCCCCTTATAAACCAAAATAACAATAGCCCTTAATTAACACTAATCATTTAAAAAACCCTTACATCTAATTTAGAGAGGACAACTAAAAAGTGTAAGGTGGCTGTTTTAAAACTAATTCCACCACATATATATCTTATTTTAACGCTATAATGTATTTACTTAAAAAGAGTCCTCTCCTGCTGATAATCAGGTATGCTGGTCGCCATGTCTCTGCTTAAAGAGTCCTTTATCCAGGTGTTTTAACGATGCGTCTTTTGCCCCCCACAGAGTGAAACTTAGTTATCACTATTAAAACCTAAATAAGCTCTTTTTTAAATTAATATGAATACCCTCTTTGCAAAACAGATACTTCCTTTTAGTTAACAGTTTCACAAAAACTTGAGAAGAAACATGAGGGAGCCCTCTGTAAAAGTGAGAGTCTTTACCAATCAAACCTTTTTCGTTGCATACAGCAACATTCTAATATTAACCCTCACATAACTTCATATTGGGCTTCCTTATAGTTGTGTTAAGTAATTATAAAAAAAAAGACAATATCATGGGAGGAATAGGATATTTATTATTTACCTCTTCAGAGAGACTTTCTTATAGTTAATAAAGTAATTACACATTAGTTCAAAATCCATACAAACTAAAGAGAATATCCCTAGGTATCACTATTAAAAACCTAAATAAGCTCTTTTAAATGAGTATGAATACCTCTTTGCAAAACAGATACTTCCTTGTAGTTAACAGTTTCACAAAAACTTGAAAAGAAACATTCTTAGCAAACACATATCATTAAAACAAAACCCTGAATCAAATCTTGAGAGGACAATAACGTTTTTAGGGTGTCTTAGTGAGTGAAAAATAATGGCTGTTTTATTTAGTTTGAGCGTCTTAAAACCCTATAACGCCAAGTGTATCATATTTGATACATGAGTTTCTGAGACCTCTACGTCATCCAAATGACTAGTACGTTCCTAAAAGACCTGTTGTATGCAATGTGATACATGTCTTCTGCCCTCTGGTGGATCATCCGGGCACTGCAGGCTGTAGAGCGCTTTAATGACCAAATCCAAAAATGGCTACCGTCATGTAACGGTTCAGAGGCTTTTGAGAAGTGTCAATCTTTGCCAATATTGAATAATTACGGTAAGAATTACTTTTATATTGTGACTGATATTTCACTATGAATATTTACTGTATTGAAGCAACTTATAATCAGTTTATATTTTGTAGCTTATTTTATAGAGAAATCGTGTTGAAAATGTATGTATCAAATAGTATACAGCAGGTGTTTTGAGTACATTTCTCCGGAAAATATGTGACGTTGGAAAATATGTGTCGTTGTAGTACATTTCATGATGCAATCTGCATTATGCTTACCAGAATGCCAAAAAACACTCTTCACTCTTACTCCTTATTTGGTAAGGTGTATATATGTGGAACTTCCCCTTGATTCCATTGGCTCTAGCGGTTAAAAAGAGATGTCATAATTTGTGTTTGCATTTACTTTTAGATGGCAAAGAAATACTCTGTTGCTGATGCCATCAGCATGATTATTGATGGGAATTCAAGTGACATGGAGCAGTTAGGAGAAGATGAGGATGATGATGAGGACTGGACTCCTAACGCAAAGCTTACTGAGGGAAGCTCTGATAGTGAAGAGGAGGAAAGTGTTGACCAGATGAGCACAGAGTTGAGGACAGAACTAGAGGGCCCAACAACAACAACAAAGCAGTCAGCACGAGGCAAAGGGAAAAGGAACGCAAAGCTTACTGAGGGAAGCTCAGATAGTGATAGTGAAGAGGAGGAAAGTGTTGACCAGATGAGCACAGAGTTGAGGAAAGAAGTAGAGGGCCCAACAACAACACAACAAAGCAGTCAGCACGAGGCAAAGGGAAAAGGAAAGAATACAGGTGGAGAAATATACAATATGATCCTCCAGCTGTTGAATTTGATGAATGTGTTGAGGAAGCCTCAGAAGACAGGTGTGACTGGACACCATACATGTATTTCAAACAGTTTGTTACAGATGAAATGCTACAGGAAATAGTAGAACAAACAAACTTGTATAGTGTACAGAAGCAGGGTAAGTCAGTCAACACAACTGCCAAAGAAATTGAGCAGGTTCTGGGTATGTACATGCACATGGGGTTAGTACAGATGCCCAATGTACGAGCCTATTGGGAGATGGAAACAAAGTACCATGCAGTTTGTGATGTGATGTCTCGAGATCGATTTCTGAAATTTCTGACACTGATTCACTTCCAGACAACTTTAATGTGTCTGATGATGCAAAGAAAGACAAACTCTGGAAACTCAGGCCATGGTTAGAAAAAACTACGTGAACAATCCTATGCATACCTCCTGAAGAAATGTCATGCAGTTGATGAAATTATGGTGCCGTTCAAGGGAAAGTCTCATCTTCGGGTTTATATGCCAGCAAAGCCTCACAAATGGGGGTTCAAGATGTGGGGCGTGCTGGACAAAGTGGCTACCTTTATGACTTTGATGTTTTTCAAGGTCCAGAAAATCCAGACAAGGAGAGATCTGATGTTGGTGTTACTGGAGATGTTGTCCTGAAAATGACATCAACCCTTCCAGCAGGAAGAAATCACAAAGTCTTGCAGACAACTATTTCACATCAGTTCTACTGGTCGACCACCTGAAAGAGAGAGGAATCCACTACATAGGCACTGTCCGAATGAACAGGTCAAAGACTGCAACATGATGGATGAAAAAGAGCTCAAGAAAAAGGGAAGAGGGTCAATGGACTTCAGAGTAACCAGGAAAACATCATCATCGTTAGATGGTTTGACAACAAAGCTGTGAACCTACTCTCCTCTTATGTTGGCATCGAACCAACTGGAAGTGTGAAAAGGTGGGATCGAAAAACCAAGACACACATTATGGTTCCCAGACCAGCCATTGTTGAAGCATACAACAAGTTCATGGGAGGTGTTGACCTGCTTGATATGCTTGTCGCACTCTACAAATTCAGCTTCAAATCCCGAGATGGTACTGTACATTTGGTGGCACACTGTCACAGTGGCAGTTATCAATGCATGGAACCTCTACAGAAGAGACCAGAAGAAACTTGAGCCCAGGATAAAACCCATGGCCTTGCGAAGGTTTCAGGCTTCTGTTGGCACTTCCCTACAGTGCAGGAAAGGGAAAAATCAAGCGTGGCAGACCACTATCCTCTCCAGAACCGGACTCAACACCCCCCCGTAAAAGGCAACACTCCAGTGGTGCCTGCTGATGTGAGAAAGGATGGCATTGATCATTCCCCAACCATGGGAAACCCGACAGAGATGCAAGCACTGCACAGGCAATCATTTCACACATGTATACTGTGGGAAATGTAATGTCCAGTCTGTGCCTCAACAAGGACAGAAACTGCTTTTGTCCTACCACAAGGCAAAATAGAGCTTGTAAAAGGGCTCCTGTTAAAAAACAAAATCAGTTGAAATGTTTGACGGCCCCGCCCACTCCAGGGTGCCTGCTTGTGTTTGTCTTAGCAGGTTCTTGTTCCCCACAAGATCAAGGAGCGCAGTTCCCCTGCAATACCCCTTACGTTGTGGCACGCATCTCCCTTATTTGTCGCAGCCTGTTGGTTCGGGTTGTGACATTTGTTTTTGTGTCAAAAGGAGACGTTGTTTTGTTCAATAAATTGCCATAAAGGCCTGACGTATCAAATATGATACAAAAAAATAATCATATATGTAAATAATTAACAAATATTATGTTGTTGTATTTTGATAAAAGGTTCAATAAACACCTCAATTTAAAAAAATTAGAATTTTCTGACTATTATTTGATGTGTCAGGCTTCACAGGGTTTTAACTAACTCCATCCCCTCGCTTCTCACCTCACAGAGGGGTGTCTTAATCAACATATAGATTAGCATCCCAGGCTTGTAAAGTGAGAGTCTTTACCAGTCAAACCTTTTTTTTTTTGTTGCATACAGCAAAATCTAATATTACATCCTCACATAACTTCATATTGGGCTTCCTTATAGTTGTGTTAAGTAATTATAAAAAAAAAGACAATATCATGGGAGGAATAGGATATTTATTATTTACCTCTTCAGAGAGACTTTCTTATAGTTAATAAAGTAATTACACATTAGTTCAAAATCCATACAAACTAAAGAGAATATCCCTAGGTATCACTATTAAAAACCTAAATAAGCTCTTTTTAAATGAGTATGAATAACCTCTTTGCAAAACAGATACTTCCTTGTAGTTAACAGTTTCACAAAAACTTGAAAAGAAACATTCTTAGCAAACACATATCATTAAAACAAAACCCTGAATCAAATCTTGAGAGGACAATAACGTTTTAGGTGTCTTAGTGAGTGAAAAATAATGGCTGTTTTATTTCGTTTGAGCCGGTCCTGGAGTGGATGGAGCAGAAACACATTTTAAAAGGAAAAACTTCTCTTTTATGGATACAGCAAATTCTAATATTACACCCTCACATAACTTCATATTGGGCTTCCTTATAGTTGTGTGAAGTAATTATAAAAAAGACAATATCATGGGAGGAATAGGATATTTATTATTTACCTCTTCAGAGAGACTTTCTTATAGTTAATAAAGTAATTACACATTAGTTCAAAATCCATACAAACTAAAGAGAATATCCCTAGGTATCACTATTAAAAACCTCAATAAGCTCTTTTTAAATGAGTATGAATAACCTCTTTGCAAAACAGATACTTCCTTGTAGTTAACAGTTTCACAAAAACTTGAAAAGAAACATTCTTAGCAAACACATATCATTAAAACAAAACCCTGAATCAAATCTTGAGAGGACAATAACGTTTTTAGGTGTCTTAGTGAGTGAAAAATAATGGCTGTTTTATTTAGTTTGAGCGTCTTAACTAACTCCATCCCCTCGCTTCTCACCCTCACAGAGGGGTGTCTTAATCAACATATAGATTAGCATCCCAGGCTTGTAAAGTGAGAGTCTTTATCTTACCAGTCAAACCTTCTTTTTTTTTGTTGCATACAGCAAAATCTAATATTACATCCTCACATAACTTCATATTGGGCTTCCTTATAGTTGTGTGAAGTATTATAAAAAAGACAAGATCATGGGAGGAATAGGATATTTATTATTTCCCTCTTCAGAGAGACTTTCTTATAGTTAATAAAGTAATTACACATTAGTTCAAAATCCATACAAACTAAAGAGAATATCCCTAGGTATCACTATTAAAAAACCTAAATAAGCTCTTTTTAAATGAGTATGAATGACCTCTTTTCAAAACAGATACTTCCTTGTAGTTAACAGTTTTCACAAAAACTTGAAAAGAAACATTCTTAGCAAACACATATCATTGTAAAAACAAAACCCTGAATCAAATCTAGAGAGGACAATAACGTTTTTAGGTGTCTTAGTGAGTGAAAATAATGGCTGTTTTATTTCGTTTGAGTCGGTCCTGGAGTGGATGGAGCAGAAACACATTTTAAAACAGGAAAAACTTCTCTTTTATGGATACAACAGCAAATTCTAATATTACACAACCCTCACATAACTTACTTCATATTGGGCTTCCTATAGTTGTGTGAAGTAATTATAAAAAAGACAATATCATGGGAGGAATAGGCTGTTTTATTTAGTTTGAGGCGTCTTAACAAATTAACTTCATCCCCTCGCTTCTCACCTCACAGAGGGGGTGTCTTAAACCAACATGTAGATTACATCTCAGGGTTATCTCAAACCCCCACATCAAAAGGACATCTCCCAACGTGTGTGTGTGTGTGTGTGTTGTGTGTGTGTGTGTGTGGTGTGTGTGTGTGTGTGTGGTGTGTGTGGTGTGTGTGTGTGGGTGTGTGTGTGTGTGTGTGTGTGTGTGTGTTGTGTGTGTGTGTGTGTGTGTGTGTTAATTGTTCTTAAAGGTAGGGGGAGGTCATTTTGGAGAAACCTGCTTGACCAAAAGAGGGCACAGAGATAAGTTTGTGCATAGATCTCTGGCTGTAGGCGTCTGACCAGCTGTGGCATTCGTTTCTTGACTGGCTCTCCGAATGGTAAGTTGTCACAGGGATCTCTAGGGTCACTTTTCTTTTTGAAAGGTGACTTGGTAAGTGGAATTACTGTCTTTTATTTAGTTTTGAGCATATTTCTATTTTCATCTAATTCCACCTCCCACAATCTCATAGCCAGAGGAAGGGGTGGAGAAAGGGGGAGAGGCTGGGCTGGGAGGGGGCGGGGGGCTAGGCTGTCTCACTCATAGAGATACTTAGATTAACATCATAGGCTTATAACATACCACATCAAGGGGCAAAACATCCAAGGCTAATTAGATAGCCCTGAGGGGACCAGACAGCATAACTTCAAAGAGACTACCTTAATCGAACACATCAAAGAATTAGACAACAAAACATGTCTCACTCATAGAGATACCTAGATTAACATCATAGGCTTATAACATACCATATCAAAGGGCAAAACATCCAAGGCTATTTATATTAGATAACCCTGAGGGGCAGGGATCAGACAGCATAACTTTAAAGAGACTACCTTAATCGAACACATCAAAGAATTAGACAACAAAAGCACTCCACAGGGGGGCTTTTCACACCTACCCGTTATAACACATCACCCCTCACATCAAAGGGTCTCAAACAATGGGAGGCGGGACTTAGCTCTGATAAAAGGCTCTCGGCCAATGGGAGGCGAGGGGAGGCGGGACTTAGCTCATTTGCATAATCGGGGGCGTGTCACCTGTCACTTTTGTATGCATACTAATGAGACGAAAAGCGGCATGGTAAAATACTACTTGTATGCATTGTTAAGGTTCGTTTAAATTCGCTATGCTCTACTATATCATAAATAGACTAGCTAACGTCAATGTATTGTTGAAGAGAGGCTTAGTGTATATTAAATCAACCTCAAATGAAATGTGTGTATCTTTAAAGTATGAACGTCACATTTCAAGATAACCGCCTATCTGACGAACGACTCAAACATTGTCGTTTGTTTAATATTATTACCAATGCCTCTTTTAATTGTATTATCCTCACACTTGAGAAAGAGCCTTATCATGGCTTAGAGTCCTGCATCGGCCTGACCTGCAAAAAAGGTGATTCGCGGGTGGTATTCTTTCAAACGCTTTTTTCCGGGTTCGGTTCTGGGTAAAACAAAGATGATGCGGGTCGGGTCGCGGGTATTACATAATAAATATATTAAAATAATAATAATTTAGTTTAATGTTTAAAATCCTCAGACCTCTCCCCCTCGGGGACCCGCGCATAATCATAACCTCTGCGCGCATCAATCTGCTGCTGTGGCGCGTCACATTGAAATGGCTGAGGTGAAGCTCTCTAGCGGAGAATACAGCATTAACACTTCCTCAAGAGCGAAATCCAACGTCTGGTAGGCTTTTGGTGTCATTGAATTGTTTGTGTAAAGTCAAGTAGCTAGCACTGTTACTTATAGTTTGAATGATACAGTCTGGTTATAATGTTTGGAGGAGGCATCACAGGTAAGAGCACCATTTGTTGTGTTCCATCCACAACAGATTGATGTGTGTGTATTTATTTATTTCTTGAATCATTACTGTCAGTCCAAAACAAGAGATTTTGTTTTATTAACATGTTTTTAAAACATTATCTCTTTTCCACTACACTATCTTGAATATTTAGTGTTTACATCACTACATTTATCTAACAGCTTAACATTGTAAAGGTGTCACTTCGGTCACTGGGTAATTATGACAGCATGTCCTACTATTTTGAGAGTTTGAACAAACCAGACCTGATCTATTAATGTAGAAAATAGTCAGCACATTAAACCATTATGAAAGTAATAATTAGTTAGCTCATTGTTCAAAATGAAGCTCCAACTACAACAGTTAAGTCAACTCTTGCATCGGTAATAACAATAAAACAAATGATATAATAGTATAACTTGTGTCTACTTTAAATACTTTAAAAACACTTTCCTAATTATACTGGCATACTTTTACTAAAGTAACATTAACATGTTTAAATGCAGGGCTTTTGTAAGAGTATTTCGTATAGTGTGGTCTACTTGACTATTATCTAACCGAAGAGATCGTAACTTACTTTGCAAACCGTCACCCCCCCCCCCCCCACACACACACACACACACACACACACACACACCACACACACACACACACACACACACACGGTAACGTTGTGATTCACTCAATTAATGATACTACGGAGCTTGCTAACAGCAAGGCACAAGGCTACTTCACTCATTTAGCTAGCTAATGTAAGATACAAAATGCTGTCGAGCCCTCACTGCTTGTAAAATAAAGGAGCACAAACTGACTATTTTAACCCGAGCGGCGAGCCCCACTGTTTCTCCGTCATTTTTCTCCCAGGTTGTTGTAATCACATGACTGACAAAGCCGTGCTCTGATAGCCAGAAGTCGGTTTGATTGCATTAGGGCTCGATTGCATTAGAGGGCTCGATTGCTTATCCTCTCTGAGTAGCCCGGATGATGCTGCAATCGCAATTTTGGACATCGAATTTTGGACATCGAATTTATATACACCGATTTTTTGACGGTCGAATTTTTTTCACTGGAATTTTTGGATCTGAATTTGAACATTCAAAATGTTTTCACTTGAATTTTTACATTTTTATTTCACATAGGTAAATTCGGAGCAAAAACATTCAGATACATGATTTTCAAAGTAATTATTTTCAATGCTATAAATTCGGTGTCTAATAAAATTCAAAATACTTCTGTCTCTTGTTTGCTTCCATAGTCCCATTGGTGTAGTATTTGATCCAATATTACATTTGGTTTATATATTAGTCACTTTCTATTGAAATGCCAGTTTTAGGCCTTGATTTGAACATTCAATCCTGAAAATAAAATATCAACCAGATTAATGTTTCTTTTAAATCCATGACCTGACTAGAGGTAGTAAATCTGTATAGGAAGAGGAGTTAAGGGATAGAGGAAAAGGTTATGGCTAATTACAGATCCTGTCCATTTATAAATTGAGGAAATCAATGTTAGTCTGTTAACCAAAGTGCAACCATCTAATAATGTGCTATCTATTTAAAGATCAGAGGAACAGAACAGAATGAGAGGGGTCAATCCGGAATAAAAATAAAGAAGCAAAGAGATTGTAGAGCAGTGAGAAGGAAAAAAGCTCGGTGTGTCAATTCATTAAATTGCCAGTATTTTCGTTGTTGTGAAAAAAAAATCGCCCCCTCGGATTTTTTAACAGCCCCCTCAGTCATTTCATCCTGGAGTCGGGCCTGGCTGGAGGTATGCCCATTATTTTGAGTTTGCTGAAAAATAGACAGGAATGTGATGGTGAGGTGCAAACGTGTCCAGGCCAAAGCTGTTATCCACTGCTGTAAACACCACGTCAAACCTCAACAAACACCTGCAAAACACATGCTAAGGTGAAGCTACCGCACACGCTATTTGTTGTTTGTTTATATCACATAGTCTATCTTCTTCTTATTCTTCTTTTCTTCTTCTTCTTCTTCTTCTTCTTTTCTTCTTCTTCTTCTTCTTTCTTCTTCTTCTTCTTCTTCTTTTCTTCTCTTCTTCTTCTTTTCTTCTTCTCTTCTTTCTTCTTTTCTTCTTCTTCTTCTTCTTGTCTTCTTCTTCTTTCTTCTCTTCTTCTTCTTTCTTCTTTCTTCTTCTCTGTCTTCCGTTGTTGCCTGTTTTGGATGACGGAAGGGGAGTTATTGCCACTCACGCATGCGCAGTTCGTATGTGCTCGGCTGAAGTCTTTGTGGTGTGTTCCAGTGCGACACATGGCCTAGACGCAGGAGAACACGCCGACGCAACAGCGTGAGCAGAGTATACTGCGCAAAATACAGATAGCAGGAGACAGAGGACAGTCATGGTTAGATAGGAAAAATTCAGGAGCTGGATCAGTCTTATGCAACAATGGAAACTGAACTAAAGAGAACATTTGAAACTTTAGCAGTCTGCGTGATCTGCCCGTAGGGAGGGGCGGGCCGGCCCTGTGAGTAAAGTAACGAGTAAAGTAACGAGTAAAAACGAGTTACTTTGTGTAGCGAGTAATGAAATAGTGTATTATATTAATTAAAAAAAAACTAATATGATAATTTAAAAAATGTAAACGACCCCATCTCTGCAGGGGTCTTACCCAATGTAAGAGATGTTATGGCAGACGCTATTTCGTTGGTTGGCAGGGAAACAGGGTTCAGGGGGAGTGGCTGTACCCGTAGGATAGAAAAGGGGGAAGTGACGTCTGACTCAGAGGTCGCGCGGCTGTGGAGAAACGTGTTGCCCAAATTCTGTTACTGAGTTTAGGCTAGTTAGCTAGCAGGTTTATTGTTTTGGTGCAGTCACTTTTGCCTCCACTTGCTGTTCGATAAATGTTGAAAGAAAAAGTAAATCTGTTTACAGTTCTGCTTCAAATGGATGTTGAGAGATGTATCCATATATTTAGTCCCTAATTGTGCTCTCAACGTGCAAATATAATATTTAACTATTTTGCTCTCAGCAACTCAAGGGCTCAGGTAATGTGATTACTAGATGAATAATGGTCCAAAATACATTAATGCATAGTTTTTTTGTTAAAAACATACTTTCGTCGCCAGCAGGCCGACACATGCTGCGCATTAAGTGGGCTGTCTGTCAATTAATCCCCGGACCACTTTTTCCTCCCAGTCCGCCCCTGACAGGAAGTGCAACATTCTTAAAAAATGTATCCAGGCTATGGTTTGTGCTGTGCACTCAGTTTGATATAAATTGGAGTAAAATGTTTGGAATTCGTGGTTTATATAGCTTGGGATAAATTTATAATATTACTTCCAGAGTCTCTTATAGCTGGAATTGATCATTTACCCTAACTGTTGAAGCTGAAGATCGAGCATCTTCCTGCTTTAATCACCCACATTCATAGTGTTTTTTACGGAGTCTGTAGAGGGAGAAAGCTGTCTCTTCATGTAATATTGCCTGCAGGTCAGCTCTAACTGTGAGTAATGTTTTCTGAACTAGTGGTTTTTAGGATCACGCATATGCTGTTTCTCAATAGTTTAAGTTCAGATTGTAAATTATTTTTCTTTTTAATAGCTTTTCTGTGCTTCGCTGATGCATGGCTGATTATCCACCCTCTGCAGGTGGGCATTAAAGGCTTCCCATACTGTTTGAAATAGAAGACACATAGTCTACATTTATTAATATATATTATTTTATTTTATTTTCGATAAGTGAGATGAATGTGTCATCTTTTAACAAGGAGTTTGCTTGTTAAGTCCCGAGCCTGTTTTTCAGGTCTCAGGCTCGAAAATGACATTCCCAGAACAAATGACCATATCTTCCTTCTAAAAGGGTTACATTAATTTTCCATATCTCTGTAACAACCCCAGCGCGTGCACTACGCTCTGCATCAGCCAAACGACTCGCTGCACAACCCTTGCTGCGAGGGGGACCCAAGTTCCCATCAGCAAAAACACCTGGGTTTGCTATCCTGGCTCCAAAATGGTGGAATGAGCTCCCCATTGACATCAGGACAACAGAAAGCTTACACACCTTCCGGCGCAGACTGAAAACTCATCTCTTTCGACTCTACTTCGAGCGATAGAATTACTAACAATGAACTGCTAACAGAGCACTTATATACTAATAAAGGACTGACTTATCTATAGCCAGTTGAGTAACACTTGAAATGTTTGGCTCTATGAAACCTGATGTACTTATATGATTCTGTTTTCTTCAAGGTTGTGTCTTCCTGGTCGATTGCACTTATTGTAAGTCGCTTTGGATAAAAGCGTCAGCTAAATGCAATGTAATGTAATGTAATCTCTGGCCCCCCCTTCGGTCGATTTTGCTGATTGACATCTCTTTCTAACCGTCAGGGGCCAATGGAATCGAGGGGAACTCCCACATACTCCTTATTGGTAATGTGTGTAACCTGATCTCACCAGAATGCGTGACTCCACCACAACTCCTTAACACTGCATTGCGTGGTGGAGTCACAAACTTTGCTACATTTACGCGTCTGCACCACGCAAACAACCCCAATGTAAAGTGAATGAGGCTGCTTTGTCGTGGTGCACACCACATTTCTACAACGTCCAGCAGTGAGATTTTATTCTATAAAACGTTTTTAAAATCTACTTTATAGCTTGTAGTAACTCACGGGAGGCTTCTTTTATTTTATTTGTATTCATAATAATTTGTATTTTTGTCAGAATGTATTATGGTGCATTAGTTACGCATTTTTGTTCTCAAAAAACAGTGCATTGTGTGTAATACAACTGTGATTTTTATTAAATTAGTTAATAAGGCCAGAGCTTCAGCTGTGTCAATAGATTGTTCCCTTTAGTTAACGTTTTTTAAAAGAAACATTATATTCCGATTTGATCATGTCCCCTTTATTGTATTACGGAGAGCAATGTGAGCGTCCATTCTCATTGGATAACGAAGAATTGTACACCCAAATATTTTTTCCGAAAAAAATATTTGTTTCTCTCCGAATCGAAGGGGAAAATACAAAAGCATTGCACACGATTTAAACCAATCAATGTTGTGTAATTAACAAGGATAATCTGGTGTTTTTTAGGTCGATGAGTAGTGCAGATATCACTGTAAAATCAATCGACAGTAAGGGGAATACTTACTTCCGGGTGTACAATTCTCCGTTATCCAATGAGAATGGACGGTCACATTGCATGAGCGTCAAATCCCGCCGCAGATGGGAAATACATTGCAATCAGTTGAAAGCTATTTGCGTCCCTTTATGAAGCTGAAGGAGCCTTGGAGCGTCACAACTGCAACGCCACGGACACTGACCAAACGTCGCTCCTGGACGATTATGGAGTGAGAGTGTGTTGCCTGTCACCATTCTGCACAGAGACGTCCGGCGGCTGATCGTCTTGTTACCTGCTGAAGAACAGAAAGAGTGATAGGGTTTATGGTCTGCCCAAGCGGCAAACTCGGGACGCCAATACGGAATACCACACACTGCAGTTCATCTAGCGGCCAGTAGGAGCAGGCTTGCAGAAGGGAGCACTTTCCATAGACCCCCCATGTTAAAATGCCCAACTTTACAGCAGAAAAAAACATGTTTACATCGTGGTTCAAAAAACCATATTCTCTGTATAGTTAGATTCCCCCTTCATGACTACTGTGTGGGGCAGGGTTTCCGCTAGGGATTTTTTCTCACCGGTCCAATGTCCGAACAGAATTTATTTCATCACCGGACACATTTGAAACGTACCGGTCATGTTTCAATAATAATAATAAGAATTGTGTAGCAGAGTTTCCGTTAGCAGGTAATCACCGGACTAGGACCGGATATGCTGATGTTTAAACTCAGTTAATGGGAGACATTTTTATATTGCTTCAGTTTATAATCGTAACAGTTCGAAACATTCAGATTCATTTTTCAATAAATGATTCCACAAACAACAAACAAACATCATTATTACATTCAAAGAAACTACTTGTAGTAGATGAAGTACATTATTCAAAAGTTTACATTAACTTTTAATAATAACACGGGAGAAACGGATCCTCTCTTTCCTCTCTCCCTCCCTCTCTCTCCTGACAGCCCGTCAGTTTCTCATGCAGCGCTAAACAGTGGGCGGGGCTTCAGGTCAGACTCAGCAGCTGATCTGACCTCTCTCTCTCGCGCCCGGTTACACTTCACTTGCGTTATGTCCATATCGATCAGACCCAGCTCTCCTGATCGGCCTATAGAGAGCACAGATCAAGCTATTAAGAGTGAATATCGGCCGATAATGATCTACGGCCAATCGATCGGAGCATCGACATTTGACCAGCAGGTTTTGAATTTAACCGGTTTTTATTCAATTTGACCAGCTAAAAACCGGTAATTACCGGCTAACGGAAACCCTGGTGTTGGGGGTGCATTTTTCTCACTCATCTGTTTAATGAATATTAAGCCTTAAAGTTATGCATATATTAGGGCGTGGTCACATTGAGTGACAGCTCTGTGAAGTGACTGCTGCTGCTAGCTTCTTGTCTCTCTGCTACCTGCTCCGTGAAGCTAGCTACAGGGACTCTGCCTGCTCAGTTCATCCAGGGAACACAACTTGAAGCCGGCCGTGGTTGTTTGTTCTTCATGCTATATATCGGACTATTGTGACTCGCTCTGCGGTTGAAACAGACGGTGCATGAATGCGGTTTTTGCGGTAAGTGAAATTCGAGTACTTATTGATGTGTTTATGATTTGAATCAGCTACGTAATCAGGGTGCGAACTGGAGGGGAGCAGGGGGAGCTATAGCTCCCCTAGTGGTGACATGAGCTCCCCTGGGAACATGGGTTTTGTGAAATTTGGGGGGAACTCTCTAAAATACTGATATGATGACCAACTAAATTCCATTTTGGGCATGTTTTTTTTTCAAAGGTGTAAAATAAGTGAAATAAAATTATATTTAGAGTTATGATTCTTGAAAAAGTGTTGCCTGCTTGCACGCTGCCCGCAGCTCCACCACCCACTACCCACTCACTCACAAGCTCGTTTAGTTAGCACTCCATGTTTACCAGGCATTGTTGCTGCTGCTGACATGTCGAAAAGAAAAAAAACAACTTACCTTGGGCAATTTCTTTAAAAAAAAAAAAAAACGGCCCAACAACCTGATCAAGAAGACCAACCGAATGTAGCTGGTGTTATCTGTGTAATAATCTCATCCTCATTCTCGCGTCCAGGAGAGAAGCTTAAAAGGAGACTAAATGGAGTCTCTGAGATGGTTTCAATTGGTACTTAATTAAAAATAAAGGCGGCGGTAATGTTACAAACAGAATATTGTTCGACAGAAAAAGCAGCTGTGTTTTCTGGCTCTGCCAGGTGAAGAAAGAGGCCGAACCTCTCAGGTCCCGCTGTATTATAGTCCTCAGCTGGCTCCTCCCTGCGGGCCGGCTCTCCAACGTTTTAATGTCCGTTGTTACGCATATCAGAGGATACAGACATTTACATTCAATACTCTAAACAAACACGCTTTTCTCTTCCTTAACACTCTTTCATGACTTTATATGTAATACATGTTAACAGCGTCAATAGCCACTTTAGTGATACTAATGGACGGTAGTCCCGGATGTTGTCATGAAGGATTTTCAGAATAAAAGCTTGGTATTGAGAACTTCCGGTTTTTCCAGAATAAAATAGCATTTAAACTGACGGTATGTTTAAGCTACATTATGCTATTAAACATTGATTTTAATTTCTAACAGTCCCTCTTACACACCTAAAAGGTGTGTATAATACTGAAATCAATGATTCTTCATCTGAACTCTGCATAGTACATAACTCATATCAAAAACATACAATCAAAATGGAATGTTCGAATAGCCTCAACTTTACAAAAATACAAAAAGACTTTGACTGTGTTCAAACATAAAAGTGTTCCCATTGTGCATAACTTCTAGTGTTAACATTCAATATCATTCTTCAAAATAGCAGAGGTTTCCTCCCTCCTTTCACAGAAACTGTTTCTCATACCACGCTCAGTGTTAAGGCACTTGTTTTTTACAAAGTGAAAAGAAACGACCCTTTTAAAATAGTAATGATTCTAAAATGCATGAAATCTATCATATAGAACAGTGAAAAATAATAAAAATGAAACAAACTATCTTGGGACCAGTGTAATGTAATAATAAAAATACTCTATCTTGGAATAGTATAGAGTAATAATAAAAAATAAAAATCACTATCTTGGAATAGTATAGAGTAATAATAAAAAATAAAAATACACTATCTTGGAATAGTATAGGTTAATTGAAATGGATTCACTCCATTTTAGCATTTTAGTTTGCTCACTTCTTCACATGATTTCAATCATTTAAATAATCACATCGGCTGGACATTCATTGAACAAATCTCATCTCTGAACATCCATATCATTTAAACTCATTCAAACTAACTCATCATTTTCATCAAACATCTGTATATGGGGTGGACCATCCTGTTCCACTAGCATTGTAAACTGTCCCCTCATGAGAAATGTACCATCCCTCCTTTCATACCATTTAAGGTATGAAACAATATGTTCTCTAGAAGAGGCCGTTGTGATCAAGTCGGTACGTTAGGACATGGAAATGCAAACATCTAGGCCTCTCCTGGGCTCTATGTTATCCTTGTACACAGTGGAGCCTAAACTCCCCCTGGGCTGGTCTCTTAGCCCTACTGGCTTTGGGGTGTTTCGCAGTTATGATCAGTTGTAGAATTTCATCACTTAAAAGTTCCTACTTGGTGGCTTTGGGTGGTCTGTTTTAATGCAGTGATAAAGTCCCTGAAATGGTGTGAAAAACCGGTGGAATATCAACTAACGCATTACACTAATTTATCTTAAATTCTGGTGTCCTTGAAGAACCATGCTAACTCCTTTTACAGTGTGTGGAAACTTTGGTGCCCGAGCATGTGATAATTACTACTCCCTCCTTTAACAAGGACTTTAAAAACAGAAGTCATTTCATCAATGGTTTGTAGTTCAATTCAGGAATATTCACTCATGGCAGATATGTTTCTCCTTTTAAATACCATCTCTAAATGTCAGGTCATCACTGATTAAATGGATGAGCATTAGGAGGTGGTGGCACTTGTCTTTTAAAAACTCATACTCTGGTGCTGTGCGCTCCCTCTGAAGCTGCAAGTAAGATTCAAAAATATGCACCATTAAAATGAGTGATCCAAGGCCCCCCGCATGTATTACTCCCAATTATACTAGTTTTCAAAATGTAAATGTTCAATCGCTCTTTGCCTAGTGTTTTTTTAAACTCTACATCTTGGACGACAAACAAATGTTGTTTCCACCATTAACAGTTCTCCTATGGTAATAACCATGCTACAATGTAGAACCCAATACTCCAGATTGGAATACTTTCTTTGGCTTGGTTCTAGCTCTACCTTTAACATTTTCCATTCAAATAAAGATTTGCCTGCTATCTATATTGTAACAAATTAAATCTTCCCCAAACTCTCACATGAATAAGAATCTCTAAAAGAATAATTTGTTATATAATGAAAAGATTGAATAATATGTTCTAAACCCTCAGTGTGTTTTTAGGATTATTTTCTAATAAGTGTGTTATGTGTAAACTCACTCACTCCCGTTTTCCTTCTCTCCCCCTCTGGTCGTCAAGCCACGACCCCCTCACGTTCTGCTGGCCCATGCCAACTCCTCTGGTTCTGTCCTCTCCTCAGTCCATCCGCTTGGTGTTTCCGCACGGTCTAACCCTTTTCAGTGGCCCAACTGCTTTGCATTTCATCTCCTCCTTTTCAGTCTCTACGCTGTTGCATGGAGGGCGTATTCCGCTCTCATGTCCCACACTCTGCTCTTGTGCCAAATCTCGTGGCTCAGGCTGGAACTTCATGTCCTGTCTGAGGGACCGATGAGAGTTTGCCTCTTTGTCCAGCATGCTGGTTTGGTTCTGGATGCCTTAGGTGGAGATGGTTCTGGATGCCTCAGGTCGTTGTTGGTTCAGCTCGGGTTCTCTGTCTTTTCGATGGAGGAGGAGTCTCCTGTGGTGAGGGTCATTTGTCTGAAGATGGGGTCGTAGCATTCTGACAGGCAGCAGCAGAGATAGAAGAGAGAGAGAGAGAGAGAGAGAGAAATAGAGAGAAGCGAGATAGAGATATATCTCGACGATTACCTATAGTTAATCACACTGAGCTAAAATAAATCCAATCCTTTCCACTCTATTTTCCTAATCTTACTATCTGGCTTAGATGTTAAATGTAATTAATGTCTACTAATAGTTGTGCCATATCTCTAAACATTGCTTTCACCCACTGTAACATGGCTACTCCAAATAACTCTTTCAGGAAACCATTTTCTTCTATTATTTTAAAAATACCTACATGTTTCAAGCACCACATATTTCACACACTACAAAAGAACATCCCCATATTTTCTCCATCACTTTAAATCTCACTGTTATTTAGAACATAAGTAACTTTTGTGACTGGACATATCTGCAATGTCGCCACAATCTGCTGGGGAATTTTGTTCATAGAGTTTGTACGTACAAAGCTGTACTTGTGGGTTAGTAGCCTGTTTCTACTGTAATCATTTTCAATAACTTTGCTCAGGTCACCGGTCGGTTGTCCATAAACTTAACAGGGGGTGTTTCTGGTACAGACTAAAACATGGATCCAGTGTATTTGGAGATTCCCCTAATCTGTAAATCCCCATCACTGATTATCCCGATCACTTAAACCCATCTCATCATTTGATACAAGAACTGCATATATGGGGGGTGAATCATCTTGATTATGACCGCCTCACCTTTGGGAACGAGTATTTCTAAATCCTCCTATTGTTGCTCAGCTGATCTTTTGGCTCTGGGGATAAGTGAAAGTCTCTGAAACTCAGCTGGAGTTTTGTTAGTGATGTGGGCATTCTCTATGAGTGGACTAATGGATCCATGTCTTACTTGATATTGTACTCCCCATCCAACCAGAAAGGTGCCAAGTGTAATGAGCACAATCAACAATGCTATTCTGACTCTTATCCCTAGGGGACCCCACAATTGCTTTGGCTTTGTTCTTGACATCATCTCTATTTTCTCCATGGTTGTGTCAGTTACAGAATTTAAATAATGACTATTATAATAACGTATACAAAAATTGGACTCTTTTTCAGATGTAAAGCAAAAATAGGTTTTCACTTTAGTGTACAATCTATAAAAATCTATAGACAATTCGTCTTTTTAGCTGTTTCTATCTTTATCTTATTTCTATTTATTGTTTTGTTCCAGATCTGCCAAATCAGTCCTAACTCCCAATAATGTTCTGGAAGTTGCCAGTGAAGGGTGACAATGTGTGAGGTGGTGTCAATTTGCTCCTTTTTCTTTACCTTTAAACCGGAACGCGTGTGAAGTTCATTACAACTTCTCACTGTTCCGTCCACCGGGATCAGCCCACTGTCTTTTGTGAACTTTCACCCTCACCCATTCACCTGGTCGAACAGGAGTCTCTTCTGGTGTCTCGTCTGGTATCTCTGTAGCTTTCCTAGCCTGTGTAGACAAAACTTGGATAATATTACTTAGAGTTCTGACATATTCATTACTTCTATTCGTCTAATATCTAAAACTGGACCACTCCCTCCTTGGAGGAGGCCCAAGCTTCGGCATACCTTTTGTCGTTATGAGATCTATTATTAACTTCATGTTATTATTTATTAACTACAACGTCACTGAAATCAACATGTCTGTATAATCATGCCACTCCCTCCTTTGAGCATAACATGCCCATTAATATTGCAATGATTACCCTATTCTGAAAAGGACATGTAAAAACCCATAACGTTGCATCAAATAAACATAACTTCTCCGTGTACCCATAAGGCGTACAAAAAATATCGTATGATGTATGGTTTTCTGATGGTATAAAAACATTCACTAAAATCTGCCATTAGCCATCATTTTGTCCTGGTATTATGCATCATTGTTGCTGCGAAAAACAATACCCCTGGTGTCGCTAATGCGTCTCAATAATTCTAGGATTAGAGGATTGGTTGTTACTGCTGAACAAAGATATGATAAAATAATATTTCTCTAAACAAGAGGGAAAATACGAACTATTCTCACAGAGGTGACATGCATGAAGGGCTGGTGCCCCTCACTCAAAATGAGATATTGCCTTACGCACTACATTATAAATCAGTAAAGTTACTCAAGAATAAATAAATAAAAACTGATTCTTGAAACTGTTGTAAAAACCCTACAACTTCTTCATCCAAGCTCTCAATCAGTGTTATGTTATTTAATCTGCAGCTCATTTCCTTAAAACAGATACTTCAGACCGATTATAACATGTTGTTTATTAGAAAAAACTGTAATCTGACTCCATAAATCACATAATTGTTGGACTAAAAAACTACACTTCCACTAACAATAAATGAAGTTCCCCTTTAAAACACAGCCCCGGTCTTCTGACGGGGTCTATCTATGCACTGGCTGGAAAATGTTGGGCCAGTTTCTGTCGCTCCGTCACTGTTCTCCCCGCTAACAGTCACTCTCTAGTTCTGCTGGGTTCTTGTTGACTTCTTCACTGGTTTGAGACAAGCGACCCTATCGGACACCTCCCTTTGTAGCCAGACTTCACCACAGCAGAATCGAGTTTCTGTTTTCAGGTCTAAACAGCTCCACGTCAGGTGTATCGCCGCCCCTTGAACTGCAGTCGGTGTAGGAGGACTTGGTAAGGGATCCTCCGTCTTGGGCGAGTACCAGGTTTCCGTCTTCATATTTTTGGGTGGAAACCCGTCGTCTTGACCTCACTAGTTGTGTGGACACAATAGTTTCTGTGTAGGGAACAACATCACTCGTAATCTCTTTCCTTCTCATAATTACAAAAGTAGTCTGCTAAATGTTCTATTCTGTGGATGCTTTATGTGTAAATGCAAATGCTACTCTCGATTTTGTTTTACATTAAACCTCTCCCTCCTGTGGTGACAGACATGGTTCAATGTAGCTGGTTCTCAAAATACCCTTGTGCTGAAGATGCATCACCTGGTGGTCTGGCCCTCTGAGCTTCCTCATTGTTGTGGTTGATACCAGGCTGTCAGTGGCATTTGGGTCATGTTTGGCACCCCTCCTCCTCTAGTTTGTCCCTGGAATCCTCTGCCTCCACCGGGTCCTCCCCTTTGTTGATACTGTGTAGGCATGTACATGGGTGTTCGTGGCTGTAGTTGGACAGGGGTATACCCAGGCGATTGCTGTACTTGGGGATAATACTGTTGCGTCTGAGGCTGTTGAAATTGTATAGGATTGTATTGTACGGCTTGTGGTGGGTTTTGTGTTTGTTGATATGGACAATCTCTGGCCCAATGGCCCAGCTGATTGCATATGTAGCATCCCTCTGACCGGAGAACTTTTCCTCTGCCTTTTTGTTGGTTCTTACAAGCTTCGGTGTCTTTCTCAGCTACCTGTATCTTCAGAAGTTTTAGTTGTAATGTTTTCATTTCTTCGTCATTTTCCCTCTGGTTTGCTTGATATTTCATATCGTGGTGAATGAGATTTAGTCTCCATTCTTCTGGGAATTTAGCTTCCAATCCCACCACTTCTCCCAGGCGTGCCTGCACTGATTTGGGAAGGGCTTTGATGACTGCTTTCTTCCACAGCATTATGACAGCCGGTGAAGTGTCATGTCGTTCTCCAGTGCAGTCCTCCCACACTCCTTCACATCTCTTGAGGAAGGCATGCATGTCTTCCCCAGGTTCTTTCTCAGGCTGTGAGGGCATGTAAACAGCGTGTTGTTGGGTAAATGTGACGAATGGCAGCCCAATAGCTCGTCCTGATTTTGTTGAAGCAAATATCATCTGGAGAGTTGGTGCATTTGGCCTCGGAATCTATTGCTTTTGCCTCTAGTCTTCCTTCTATCCGTCCAAGCAGGGCCCTCATGTCCCCCAAGCACAGGTGGTCTTGGGCTGTGTATCTCTCCAGATCATTCACCCACTTCTGACCTCCTTTGATGAGTGGAGGCAGCTTTGCCACTAATGCTTCCATGTCTCTGTGAGTCCATGATTGGTATTTCAATCCTCCTTCTCCAGCCTCTATCACCGGTAGCATGAGTTTTGAGCAGTTGAGTCTTCCAGCTTCAGTTACTGTTGTTGTGTCTGGAGAACCTTCGCCTTCTCTTCTCTTGAGTTGTGCTTCCATTCTTTGCTGAGTTCTTCCATTTTTCTGTTGAGTTCACCAGATAGGAGTCTATCTCATACCCCAAGTCTTTGACACGTGTAGCTGTGGGGAGACCTTCCAACTCCAATACTCCTCCTAAAGCACCAAAAGTTGGGGCTTGTATTGAGGGTTGAAAGAAAAGGTGTTCTTCTGTCATGTAGGGAGGAGGCTCATCAGTCAAGCTTGGATGGAGCTTTGAAGTTTGGATAAGTGGAGCTTCTTCTGTCTCTTCCGTTGTGTGTTCCTTCTCTAGCGGATTTGTTCTTTGAACGACGTACATGTTTGCCGTCTCACTAACAGTATACCTTAAATGGAGTATCAGAACTGTAACTTGTGTTTTTCTTTTCTCCGCTTTGTTCATAGCACTCTTTGTAGATCCATACCAAGAGGGTTTTCCGGCTTTGATCCATGCTTGTTGCTCTCGCAGATATTCTCCGTTCTCATGGTCTATTACAGCTTTTCTATGGGCTTTCATTGGTCCAGGCTGATCATCTGCTGGAAACAGTCCTCTCGTTTGCCACTGTTCCCACAGTCTCTCAGATTGGTTCCATGTCTTCTGTCTACGACTTGGAACTGTTGTAGCATCTGATCTGATTTTACCCTTTCCTTGATATCTGCAGTTGTGCCTGCTCTACGTCTGGCCTTAATTTAGTTTCTTTTGGTGACATGTTCTCTAACTATTTGAATGAAAAAAAAAATGAAATTTATCAAAGATTGAAGCACTAGTCCTTGACTAGTACCTTCGTTGCTGTTCGTTCCGAACTTTAAATCTGTATTTTTTAATAAGGTCAATCTATAAAATATAAATGATTATTATTTTTTATTATTTTATTTTTTTCCAAAGTCAATCTATAAAATATAAATGATTATTATTATTTTTTCAACAATTATGCAATTTTTTTAATCAGAATTGTAAAAAAAATAGACAACAATTGTACTGTGTACAGTTTTGACTCCGAAATATAAAAATTAGAAATCTGGTGTGGCTCTACTGGGTTCCACTTTCCGAAATGTTTGGAATTATGTAAATGTCATAACTTGTGTTAGCTTCAATACATTTGTTTGCTTTTTTGAAAGAGTATTATGTAAGGTTTCTTATCTTATAATTAGAAACCACTTGCAATTCTATCTCGGCGATGAAGCATGTGTTCATTTATAACACTTAAAATCAAGCTTCAAAATGTTATAGTATCTTTGTCAAAACTGACCTCTTTTTAACAAGAAGAAGCTTATTTTCCTTAAAAATGGGAGAATATGGTTAAACAACACAGCACATAACCGCCAAAACACATTTGCAAACAAAAATATTCAAAAACCCGCCAATACACACTTGTAGGCAGAAATACGTACAAAACCAGACTCCTACCAATACCAAACTTCCCACGGTAAGATAACCTGTCTATTTTATAGTTCCAACTCTGCCAAGAAATATGATGTGTCCTTCTCAATATGGAGTGCCTAGCCTCATGTGAGTGTGACTGAGTGTGTAAGAACAAACCGAGTACTTTCAATTAGCATTTCACGAAATGGCGACTGCCGTGTGGCTTATTTTCAACATGAGGGCAAGACAAGATGGCAACTTATTTTCCAACCTTTAACCTGAAGAACAAAGGGATTTGAAAACTCCTTGTGGCTTTCACAGGGGAGTTGAAATAATGAAAATTTAACACAAAACACTGCAGTTTAAAATAACATTTCTATTTATTGTACAATTTATAAATGGGCCTCAAACCCTTACGTCATACGGCTTTGAACCCATGCACATAATGTTTTGACTTTAAGAGCCAGTATGGTTATCTCCTCTGTTTAAACACGCTATAAATGGGACAAATTAAGACACTATCCTGTGATGCCCCTGTGGGTGCATCAGTAGAGAGGAGGTGGCTGTGGTGATTGGTGTTTGCATTGATTGCAGTAACTCAGGGCACCTGGGTCTGGTGTCCTGCAGCTATTTAGAGCCTCTCTGCTCCTCTCTGTGCTCTCTCTGCTTTCCCGTACAGGCCCCCGGTGTTGTTGAGTATATCTTGTTGTTACTTTACTTTGTGCACCTCAACACTCTCACACATACACATTCATGCAACCCTCACCCGGCATTTACACTATTGATACCACTGTCGTCCACACCTCATGCCTTAATTATTGTTGCACTTCATCTAATCTGGCTAATTTGGATTGTTTCTTTGAAATAAACATATTTTGATAACCATTGACATGGTGTGTCTCCTTTTTGTTGTGGCCTTTTGAGCCAGGTCATAACAAATGGGGGCTCGTCCGACGGGTTATTTGGTTAAAAGTTTGTGTAGTGCTCAGAGCACATGGTGTCATTTGAGCAGCTAATTAGTTGATGTGGTCCAGCTGTGTGCTGGCTCGGTACTGCTATTTGGGGGACACATCATGTTTTTTGGGTTTCAGGAAGCTTTAGTGTTTGACATGGCGTCAGGTTTTGTGTGCCAATCAGAAGGTAAGATGTTGCTGCTTGTTACGCTTTTGTAAAGAGTTTTCCCCGCTAGGCTTAAGTGGCGTTTCCCTTTGGGTTGCGTCTGTTTGTTTTTTTCATAGTGTTGTGGCAACGTGGTTAGTGTCAGCTGTTTTCGGACAGCTGTCTCGGGGGCACATCCGCGTGATATCTTGGTGTTACCTGCGTGCAGGTCGCTCCATAACTCCGCCGGGTTCCAGTGCGTAATTACCCACCGCAAGCCACATGAAGACTAGGTGAGATTAGGAAGATTTTGTTTAGGCAGTTAGGGGGAAATTCTCTGTTGGGTTAATCTTATGCCCATGCGTGTTGGCAGTTTGGTACTTTGCTTTCTGATTGGCTAGTATGACTTCTTTGTCAGCGTTTGTGGATGCGCCCTCAGTGTCTTTCTTAGATAATTGCCAGAAGGCGCAGTTGGTCGAAATAGCAGAGCACTATGACATTGCTGTTGTGGGGAGCAAGCGGAAACATGACATTAAAACTGTCATTGTGTCATCTTTGTTTGAGCAGGGGGTGTTGCAGAAGAGTGAGTCTGGTGCGGCAGGGTTCGTGCCGGTAGTGGTTCAGACAGCTGGTTTGACGTTCGAGCAGCAAAAGGAGCTTTTGGCCATGCAGTTTGATCAGGAGAAGTTGCAGTTGGAGTTGAGGTTGGACCAGGAGAAGTTGCAGTTGGAGATGAGGGGTCAGCAGCAGGAGGTAGAGAAGCGTTTAGAGGTGGAGAAGGTGCTGGAGGTGGAAAAGATGAAATGTGAGGTGGAACATGCTAGATTACGGCTGATGGGAGAGGGCAAGTTTTCTCCAGGGAGGATGGTGGTGATAGGTCGGCATCAGGCAGTGGCGATATCATTTCTTACTTGCGATTAGTGCCAAAGTTCAATGAGCGTGACCCGGACATTTTTTTCACTCTATTTGAACGCATAGCAGAGGTAAGAAACTGGTCAGATTCGGACAGAGTACTGTTACTTCAGTGTGTACTCACTGGGCGAGCACAGGAAGCCTATTCAGCTGTTTGTGGCGAAAATGCTTTGAACTATGATAGAGTAAAATCAGCGGTGTTGAAGTCTTACGAACTGGTTCCTGAGGCGTATCGTCAAAGGTTCAGAAGTTGGGTCAAGGGAGATAAGCAGACGCATGTGGAGTTTATCCGTGATTTAACTTCTCATTTTCAGCGGTGGTGCGCGGCAGCAAAGGTTGCAAGTTTTGACGGTCTTTGTGAGCTCATTGTCTTGGAACAATTTAAAAACATTCTCCCTCAGCGTGTGGCCACTTATGTGAATGAACAGAAACCTTCCACCGCATTTAGAGCTGCTGAATTAGCGGACGATTTTGTGTTGACACATAAGGGCAGTTTTACTGAGAAGTATTCTAGGGGTGATTGGAAACGTGGAGAAGACAAAGGCTATGCCCGCGGTGGTGCAACGTTTTCACCAGGCTCCTCCCGTAGATGTTTAGGTACAGGGCGACCCGAGGGGGCCAAAGTGGACCTATGTCATTATTGCAGAGGAGGGGGTCATTGGAAGGAGCAGTGTCCGTTGCTGGAAGCTAAGTGGAAGCCTCGTTTGTCACCACATGCTCCAGCCATGTGTTGTTCTGCCGTGTTGGATAAAAAACCGTTGGGGGTAGGCTCGGGCATGGTGCCTGATAAGAAGCCGGTTTGTGCCGACCCGGATGCGGGTTCTGGTTTTGAGCCGTTCATCACTGAAGCTGTTGTATCAGTAGTCGGTAGTGATAAATATGTGCCGATTAAGGTGTTGCGTGATACAGCAGCTAGATACTCATTCATTGTTGAGTCAGTGTTGCCTTTTTCGTCAGAGACAGCAACAGGGGATTTTGTGCTGATGAGGGGCATGGAGATGGGCTTGATCCCTGTGCCACGGCATACAATAGTGCTGGATTGCGAGCTGGTGCGGGGAGTTGTGTCTATCGGCGTGCGTCCCGTGTTGCCACTTGATGGGATACATATGATTTTGGGCAACGATCTCGCTGGTAGTGCTGTGTGGGCTGGTGTGCCACCGCCTGTGGTGGTTTCCAGGCCGGTAGCATCTGGGGAGCCAGATGAGAGTGGTTTCCAAGTGTGTTTCCAGTTTGTGCTGTGACACGTGCACAGAGCCGTAAAATGTCTGCTGACCCACATGTTTCGAAGTGTAGTAAAAGTAATGTGGTACATGTGGTCTCACTGCCAGATCTCCCTTTGTCGGTGTCAAAGGAGGACTGGGTCAGGAGCCAGAAGGACGATTCAACTCTTTCTGCTCTGTGGACTGAGGTGTTACCGGCAGAGAAGGTCAGAGACATAGCCCAGGGCTACTTTGTTCAGGGGGACTTGCTGGTGCGTAAGTGGGTGCCCTGTGTTGGTGATGCTGTGGGGGAGGCAATTTTTCAAGTGGTGGTGCCGAGTAGCTTTCGTGATGTGATATTGGAAACTGCGCATGATAGTGGTGGACATTTGGGGATAAAAAAAACCTATGACCGTGTCCTACGCTATTTTTTCTGGCCTCGGTTAAAGCCCGATGTTGCAAGTTATATTAAAGCATGCCACATATGTCAGTTCACTGGTAAACCAAGTCAGGTGGTGAAGCCTGCACCCCTCAGTCCCATTCCAGCCCTTGGTCAACCTTTTGAGCATTTGATCATAGATTGTGTGGGGCCGTTGCCTCCATCTAAGTCCGGTTGTGCGTACATGCTTACTATAATGTGCCAGACTACAAGGTATCCTGCAGCGTTTCCCTTGCGCTCCATTTCAGTGAAGCCAGTAGTTAGGGCTTTAACCCAGTTCATCTCCACATTTGGGATCCCACGTGTGATTCAAAGCGACCAGGGTACCAACTTTACTTCCCATATGTTCAAACAGATCCTACAGCAGCTGGGGGTCAGGCATAACCGTGCGTCGGCTTACCATGCCCAAAGCCAGGGGGCGCTAGAGCGGTTTCATCAAACATTGAAGACCATGCTGCGTGCTTATTTTATGGAAATGGGGAAGGACTGGGAGGAGGGACTTCCATGGCTCATGTTGGCGTCCAGGGAAGTCGTTCAGGAAAGTACAGGGTTCAGCCCTAATGATTTGGTCTTTGGGCATAAGGTGCGTGGTGTGTTATCTGTTCTCCAGGATGGGTTGGTTGAGGGTGAGCCACCTAAACATTTAGTGGACTATGTACAGGGCTTTCGTCATCGCCTGTATGTAGCGGTGGAAATGGCAAGGAAAAATTTAGCTGGTGCTCAGGCTAATATGAAGAGACTCTATGACCGTAAAGCAGAGTATCGTGAATTCAGCCCAGGGGATCAGGTGTTGGCTTTAATGCCACTGCAGGTCTCACCATTCAAAGCCAAGTTTGCCGGCCCGTACACTGTTGAGAGTAAAGTGTCAGATCAAAATTACTTGATTGCTACTCCAAATCGAAGGAAGTTGTCTCAACTGTGTCACGTCAACCTCCTGAAACCGTACTATGTTCGTGATACCGTTGGGGATAGCTTCATGGCTAAAGAGTTGGGTGTGGGCCCCATAATGATGGTTGATTCTGTGCTTTCAGATCGAGGGTTGGCTGAGGAGTGTGATGTTAAGGCACCAGATGAACCTGTTATGTCTGGTAGGCTGAGGAATTCGGAGTCGTTATGCCAATTGGATCGCTTGTTGAGTCACTTACCGGCAGCACAGAGAAATGAATTGGCGGCTTTAATCGGGAAGTTTGTGGTACTGTTCGGCGATACGCCATCGCGCACAACTCTCGTGGAGCATGATATCGACGTGGGGGACAGTCCTCCAATTAAGCAGCGATTTTATCATTGTCCTGCAGATAAGCGTAGGGTGCTGGAGGCTGAGGTCCAGTACATGTTGGACAATCAGATTGCAGTACAGTCGTTCTCCAGTTGGGCGTCGCCTAGTCTGCTGGTTGGCAAATCAGATGGGTCTCCGCGGTTTTGTAACGACTATCGTAAGGTTAATAAGGTGACAAAAACAGATTCTTACCCGTTGCCACGGATGGAGGACTGTATTGAATTGGTGGGCTCTGCTAGATTCGTCAGTAAATTTGATTTGTTAAAGGGGTACTGGCAAGTTCCTTTGACAGCGCGTGCGCAAAAGATTTCAGCGTTTGTTACACCTTTCGGTCTGTATGAGTATACAGTGATGAGTTTTGGGCTTTGTAATGCGCCAGCGACATTTCAGCGCCTCATGAACATGGTGGTAGCTGGTCTTGAGGGGGTTGCTGTTTATCTTGACGACGTAGTGGTGTTTAGTGACACATGGGATGACCACATCAAACGCATTGGTGCTCTGTTCTGTCGCCTGGCTGAGGCGCATCTCACTGTTAACCTGGCCAAGTGTGAGTTCGCTAGGGCGACAGTGACGTACCTTGGCCGGGTGGTCGGCCAGGGACAAGTTCGTCCGGTAGACGCGAAGGTGCGGGCCGTTTTGCAGTTTCCTGTGCCCACTACTAAGAAGGAACTCATGCGGTTCCTAGGTCTAGTCGGGTACTATCGCGCCTTTTGTAAGAACTTCTCCACAGTGGTTGCGCGCCTGACTGATTTGCTGAAGGGTACAGTCAAGTTCATTTGGTCTGACCAGTGTCAGGTAGCGTTTGAGAATGTGAGGACCCTGTTGTGCTGTGCTCCGGTTCTCGCTGCGCCGCGCCTCGATGAGCCGTTCAAACAGGAGGTTGATGCTAGTCATGTTGGGGCAGGTGCGGTTTTGCTGCAAGAGGTTGAGGGTATTGATAGGTCAGTTTGTTACTTCTCAAAGAAGTTTAATTCGTACCAACTCAATTACTCCACAATTGAAAAGGAGCCATTGGCCTTAATATGGGCCCTCCAGCACTTTGAGGTGTATGTGGGTTTTGGGAGTAGCCCAGTTGTAGTTTATACCGACCATAATCCCCTTACCTTTCTCTGTTTACTTAACTGTCCGAACCGACGGCTGATGAGGTGGGCCCTGTTCCTGCAGTCCTATAGTTTGGACATTCGGCACATTAAGGGCAAGGACAACGTTGTGGCGGATGCTCTCTCTCGTGCCCCGGTGGGGTAGGAAGTCTCTCTGGTTCTGGATATTTGGTGTTGTTTTGGGGATCTCTTTGGGGCCTCCGTCTTAAGGGGGGGGCTGTGATGCCCCTGTGGGTGCATCAGTAGAGAGGAGGTGGCTGTGGTGATTGGTGTTTGCATTGATTGCAGTAACTCAGGGCACCTGGGTCTGGTGTCCTGCAGCTATTTAGAGCCTCTCTGCTCCTCTCTGTGCTCTCTCTGCTTTCCCGTACAGGCCCCGGTGTTGTTGAGTATATCTTGTTGTTACTTTACTTTGTGCACCTCAACACTCTCACACATACACATTCATGCAACCCTCACCCTGCATTTACACTATTGATACCACTGTCGTCCACACCTCATGCCTTAATTATTGTTGCACTTCATCTAATCTGGCTAATTTGGATTGTTTCTTTGAAATAAACATATTTTGATAACCATTGACATGGTGTGTCTACTTTTTGTTGTGGCCTTTTGAGCACAATTAGCAGAATATCGTCTATCTAACGCACGAATGTCGCATTTCTCATCGTAATCCACACGCAATGTCTGTTTGAAAACAGAAGATACAACCACTGAAAGCTTCAAACTTTTCAGGCCTTTTCCCCGAAAAGGACTTTTTTTAAAAGAAAGCCTCACACTGTAATTAAAACACTCACTCAACTTTGTTTTTGTCCAAACAGTCCCTACTGTTTAATAGCCTCAAACTATTCACGTTAAATTAAAACGTAACAAGAAACACTTGAAATGATTGCCCTCATCACACAAAGGACTTTTAAAAAGAAAAACAGCCTCAAACTGTCTTTAACACAAACACTCACTCCAATATTCTCAGCTTCCACTGTGATTGTGTTCTTTGTCTCAAGCAGTCCCGACTGCTGAATAGCCTCAAACTATTCACGTTAACTTCAAACGTAACAAAAACACTATTGAAGTGATTAGCTTCTTGCCGACATGTAATAACAGACAAACGAATAGCATGCAGGGTTAAATATAAGAAAAATAAGTAATTTGAACTCACCTGCTTGTGACAAAACAACGCCACGTGTTATTGTTATACATTTAGTTGTTTTAACATTAAATTTCCCAGCTATTTTCAGGAACCGGAAGCAGCCGTCCAACACACAATCCTAAAATTGTCGAAGAATTTGACTTAACAGGTTTCTTCTTACAGATGGTTTGAGCTCTTTGTGTGTCGAACGGATTGCCAGCGGTTCCGGGCAACAGCCGGCTGTGTAGTCTCTCCCGGTCTAACGAGAATCACGTCAGCTGGTCCCCAATTGTTATCCGTGTAATAATTCTCGCGTCCAGGAGAGAAGCTTAAAAAGGAGACTAAATGGAGTCTCTGAGATGGTTTCAAATTGGTACTTTAATTAAAATAAAGGCGCGGTAATGTTACAAACAGAATATTGTCCGACAGAAAAACAGCTGTGTTTCTGGCTCTGCCAGGTGAAGAAAGAGGCCGAACCCCTCAGGTCCCACTGTATTTATATCCTCTGCTGGCTCCTCCCTGCAGGCCGGCTCTCCAACGTTTTAATGTCCGTTGTTACGCATATCAGAGGATACAGACATTGTACATTCAATATATCTTTAGTGATACTAATGGACGGTAGTCCCGGATGTCGTCATGAAGGATTTTCAGAATAAAAGCTTGGTATTGAGAACTTCCGTTTTTTTCCAGAATAAAATAGCATTTAAACTGACGGTATGTTTAAGCTACATTATGCTATTAAACATTGATTTTAATTTCTAACACTATTAAACATTGATTTTAATTCTAACACTGGTGGTAACACATCGTACGTTGTGACTGCTGCTGCTACAACAGAACCGAGAGGGGAGGGAGCTAACGTCAGTGCTAGTGCTAACTTGACAGCTAACGTTAACTTGGGAGCTGAAGAGACACAAGAAGACGAGCCAAGAGAAGCTAACTTGACTTAACTACCATAGTAGAGGTCGAAGGAGATGTGGAAGAAGATGATGATGCTGCTGATGACCACCCCACCTGTTCTTCCTCTTCCTCCCTGCCTGCTGCTCGAGATGGGGGGGGGGGGAGAAGTTGCTGCGGTGGTCCCGCGGCCGCCGGCTGGCTGGACCAGCCAACAGTGGAGTGAGTGGATCACATTTTTGAGTCATTTTAAGTTGATTTAATTAAACAGTCAAACGTTACATTGGTGGTCCGTGGATTATTTATTATCAAGTTGATTGAAGTTTGCGTAGCCCATACGTGCTCGGGAAATCTGTTGACATGAACATGATCCATCGGGACGTTTCATGTAATGTAGACCTGTGGCACCACCCCGTGTGCAACAGATTTTCTCTTTATAATAGGCCTATGTCTGTGCTGTTACGATTAATGGTAGTACCCCTCACTGCAGTACGCAGTACCTCAAGATGGGCGGGAGCTCAACATGGGCGGAGCCTCAACGCCCCTCCTTCTCAACCTTTGAGGCACGTGACGAGCTTCACAGATGACGCATTGCATCCTGTTTCCGGGGTAGCAGTTCTGTTAATCATAGCGTCAGAGTATTAACTATTTAACATATTATATCTTATATTATTAATATACATATATATATATATATATATATATATAATGATACCGGTAATATAATGATACCTTGAGGTCTGTGATGATGGCGAGTGATCTGTCGCCATGGCAACGGCATTTAAAAATGTAAAACTCAAATTAAACACATTAACGGCCTTCAAATCATATTTTAATGTCTATTTGCATGTTAATTGCATCAATTATTTCAGTTATGACTTCAAGAAAGGGCCTTCATTTGGTTTTTAACATACACCTTTTTAATTTGAATTTCATAGGCAATATTGTATATTTACTCACTTTTTACAGAAAAACATGTGATATAAATGAAATCATATAGTACTGTATTTCCTACCAGCATTTAAAAAAATATATTAAAAAAGTGCCATCGTATTGACAAATTGATAGAATTGACAGGATAATATCAATGGTAATATAATACTGTGAACAGAGCCATTCCGCATGTACTTCTACTTTTGATACTTCGAGTACATTTAGCTGATAATACTTATACTCTTTTACTTAAGAAACACTTTGAATTCAGGACTTTCAATTTTATTGAACACAGAAAGCAACAGACAAGACAGGACCAAATAATACACAGACAGATCCTGACAACTAATAAATGTTGAGGCATTAGTGAACACAATACAGCTGATTGTAACAGTCCCCCCCAGCAGCGGTCACTCATGACCCCATCTCAAATGATGGCCTGCTTCTTTTGTGGAACCTCACAACCTCTTCATCCTGAAATATATTTGACAAAGAGAGGTTAAATGTTTAACACTCACACTGGTTCAAGACTTTATCATTTGTGATTCAACAACTTCTACCTGCATTGCCTTTTCCTCCCGTCGCCTCTTGCAGTCTTGCGACCTCTCTTGTTCAGACCTTGGTGAATGAAAGACAAACATTAAAAACATTCATTAAAAATGATATAGTCAGGTTACAGTGTAACAAATAGTTTCAAGAATGCAAATGTCAATTGTAAAATTAAAGAAACATACGGCATGGGAAAGTTTTTGAGGAGAACTAGGCACCACCAGTGCCTCATTTGCTGCATGTTTGTCTTGGAATATAAAAAGCACACAACCAGATGGGTCAAAAACACATGTCCTGAAAAGTCTTGTATCCACAAGCGATATGAAACCCTTATTTATACATACCTTATTGAAATCAAATTGGGCTCTTGCCACAATGTAAAATGCGCACTGTAAATAAAGAAATAGTATATTATGTTAGGTTGTTGTGATGCTATGGTGTTCATTGACAAATAATATTCCTCCGTGAATGTTGTTTTGGATATAAATAAATCACAGCATTTCTCAAACTATGAGCAATAATGGAGTGCATAGCATGCTGAAAGCATTATACATTTGTATACATTATTATAAACAGAAAAATAGGACTACTATATGTATACTGTACATCCAGTATCTTACCATCAAAACAAACAGTTGTTCGAGAACCCTTGTCTTGGTAGGCCCTGTAGTGTGAAAAGTGACAATTACATCATACTCTTCTGTAGAATCATTTTAACAAATCTAACCTGGACATCATCCACACCAAGACTTGCCCAAGGCCCAGGGCACAAGATCTGAGCAAGGTTTCTGTGAACACGATGCATGTGAAAGTTAAGAATAAGTACAATTTAATTCAACTTTATAAGTACTCGAAAATCATGCAGAAAATCTTTGAACACTATTGGAACAGGAACAAACTTGAACTTAAAGTCATTAAGGGTTAAAACAGAACAGCCCCGCTGTCAAGTGGCATCTATGGTTCTGTTCAATGTATCCCATGTTAGTTCAAATAAAACAGAGCCATAGATTAAAAAAAGATAGACAAGTGGTCTGAAACAGAACTACCACTGTCCGGATGTGATGTAACTGTGCGCCAAAAGACCTGAATGGTTTGGTGCGATTATCATCTCTCCAGCCAGTGCCACGGAGGGGATCTAGAAAGAAAATCCCCCTAGCTTGTGGCCTCAGTATCTGTTAATATCACATGTTCCAATATCAACAGGTATACTTTGACATACAAACGTTATATTATAAAGTTGTAGGATCTGTATTATACAACTAAATGAAGCGTTTAAAGATAGAAACACTATTTGCGGCATGGCAAACTTCATTGTACAGTAAACAAACAAAAGACTGAACTACATGTACTCACAGAGTGTCCAGGTTCCCACACTGGAAGGAGAAGCCGTTGGAGGTTTGCTGCATTTTCCTGGAAAAGCAAAAACCAGTTGTGTTCAATCAATCAATCAATGTTTATTTATATAGCCCAATATCACAAATGTTACATTTGTCTCAGTGGTCTTCACAGTGTGTACAGAATATCAGTATGACAATACGACACCCTCTGTCCTTAGACCCTCACATCGTACAAGGAAAAACTTCCGAAGAAAACCCACAGTTTAAAGGGAAAAATGGGAGAAACCTCAGGGAGACCAACAGAGGAGGGATCCCTCTCCCAGGACGGACAGACGTGCAATAGATGCCGTGTGTAAATTGAAAAGATAATACATTTGCAACATAGGTAGTCCAAATGTTTGGAAATGCATGTGTGTATAATAGGAAGATGAATCCACGAGGATATCCATCCAGGACCTATGATCCAGGACCACAGCCACGACTCAAGATCCAGGGCTCGCGATCCAGGACACAGGACCGCAGGATCATCCATGACTCCGGATCCCAGCGTATATAGACACCAAAAAGAAAGACACTTGGGGAAGCTGGGTTAATCGGAACATCAGAGTACACAGGTATAGACAGAGAGAAGGAAGAAGTAAGATGTCCCCCGACAAACTAAGCCTATATCAGCAAAACTAGGGGCTGAATCTAATCAGCCCTAACTATAAGCTTTATCAAAAAGGAAGGTCTTAAGCGCACTCTTAAAAACGGATAGGGTGTCTGCCGCCCGAAACACAAACTGGAAGCTGATTCCACAAAAGTGGAGCTTGATAAGAAAAGGCTCTGGCTCCCATTGTACTTTTAGAGACTCTAGGAACAACCAACAACCCTGCATTCTTGGAACGCAATGCCCTAGTAGGACAGTAGGGTATAATGAGTTATTTAAGGTAAGATGGCGTCTGCCCATTAAGGGCTTTGTAGGGGAGAAGAGGAATTTTAAATTCTATCCTGTGTTCTATAGGGAGTTGATGTGACTACAGTAATGAGTTGGTACAAGAACATGGAGCAGCAACATGGGTAATCATGATACAAACACCGGCAGGTGTTGCATCGGATTCAGCGAAGATGGTGGAAACCAGGCAGCTATAACATGGCTGTTGGCAGCAAACACGCCATCTACTCTCTGTAACAGATAGTTTCATAATGTAATATCTTATAATTGTTTGGTATAATATAGTATGTTTTATACATATATTTACATATTTTAGAACAGCTTCAATACCTTCTCAATAACTGTAAGACAGCTGTTCAGGATCTGGCAGAATACAAACACACAGTCAGTAAAATACAGAGTACATGAAACATGGCAACAATTAAAACAAAATCAGTTAGAAAGAATACAAGAAACAAAGAGCGTGATCACTCTGATTACCATCCCATCCATGTCATTAGCCAAACCCAAACTCCAAAGATCTGAGAACCATCTTGCTCACAAAGGCTATGTGTGTTTGCGCTTTGGGTCTTGTCCAGAACCTGTGCCAGCTAAAGGAAGAAAAAAGAAAATGAAAACTGGCATTTTAAGTAATATTTAGCATACATACAATATGTTGAACTGCTGACTAGTTCACTTTACTTGTTTGTTTTGAACCTCCTGAAGCTCCTGTCCCCAGCAACCTCTGCTTGCCATGACTGTGTTGATACTAGTAAAGTCTCCCTGGTCCTTGGCATCATTCACTTGATAACAAATCAACAACACAAAATGTATGTCTTTATACAGTATGACTTGTATGCATACAAGTTGTCAATATCATGCACTGGAATACTCTTCCAGTTGAACTTAAAACCTGTACTGATTTTAACTCATTTTCTTATGGTGCAAAAAAAATGATATTAAGCAACCAGTCATGCCAACATTAATTACACTGTAATCTGAGTTTTTTTTATTTGAACTGTATTGTCATACTATATCTTAGATATTTTATTTAAGTGTATTTGAAGTGTACTAAGTATTATGTTCGTAACCTGAATTTAAATCAGGCGTTGTAATTATTTGAGTGACCGAGATCATGTAAGTGTATTTCAAGTGTACTATGGATTAATTTATTGAGCTGTACTTAAAGCAGGTTTTAATTAAAATTGTTTGACTGATAGAGATCATGCAATGTTATTATTTGTTTCTTGATTGTTATGAACCTGTCTGAGGACCACAGATGGAAATGAGCTATTAGCTATAATCTGGCATCTCTTCTCTTTGCAGAGATTAATGTTTTTGTATGCATGGTCCTTCTATAAATAAATACAAATTAAAAAAAGCAGATAACTTACACTCCTGTTGCTCCGGACCATCTCTGTGGTGTTCTGAAAATGTAGTGGCCATCCCAACTTGTGAAGGAGGAGCTGTTGAAATGAAATAATATTAGTTTTTAGTAGATATCTCCAGATAACCACATCAAAGAACAAGAACATAATGATTCTAAGAAATCCTTCACCTAATGATATCCTCCCATTGACATCAAGCTGTATTTCCATATCTGCTGGGATGATTTTTCTGTATTGCTCTTTAGCTTTGTTGTTTTTTGTCGTAGTGGTGGAGTATATTTCTTTGCAGAAATATGTGTGTTGAGGGTGTTGTCATGTTCAAAAAGTAATTGTTTTTCCTCATTCCTGAGAACAGTTGTTCCGCACATTGACTGTGTATGCGCCCCGCCAGCTCTGGCACAAGCTCTATCCTTCTGAGAACATCCCTTTCATCAGTGTGTGATGTGTTTCTGGTCAAACAAAATAAACACAAACAAAATAGTTAGGAATAAAATAAGCTGCATATACATTTATTTTGTAAAAATCGAATTGAAATATAGGTTAGTATAGTTATTAGTATTTCTCAATAGTGCAAACATAATATAAAGACTTTCCTAAAGTTTTCAGGACTTTGCTTATACAGCAATCCAACGATTTTTGAAGCAACACAAATGTAGTTTGTAGTTATAATTAAGAGTTATTCAATGTAGTTTCTGCATCACTAGTGCTAGTAGCGACAGCACACATTTGACAGCAAATAAGTGAGACTTAAAATCAACACATTTTAAACCGCAGCAAAAACAAAGTTAATTTAATTAACTTACCTCCATCTTACTCTGACGCTATAGAGCAGGGGTCGGCAACCCCTGGCACGCGTGCCAGCATTGGCACGCGGCACCGTAACCAGTGGCACGCTAGGAATAAGTGGAATAAGTGTGCAAAAATATTTAAATTGTATTTTCGGATCCTGAACGAGGCCGCCTCCAGAGCGCGTCTCCCCGTTACCCGCAGAAGGAAGCCATGCACGCAGCACAGCCCCGCTCTCTTTAACTCCAGGTGACTTTCTGCCGCTTTCCTCCGTGGTGCTGATCGTTTCACCACGGAGGAAAGCACTTCACTAATTGCAGTAGCCTACCCATAAGGAGCTGTACAAATGCCGCAGTTTCTGCGTGGCTGTGTATTTAGTTGAAAGCCCAGTGGCGATCTGCTCATCTCTCATCGAAATAATATGCTACAAAGGGGCGGACTGGCCATCTGTGTGTTGAACTTTCCTGTCGGCTCCCAGACCGTAGTCGAGGAGGGCAGAAGCAACAAGCTTCAGGTTCAATAACCCACTTTAGCTTCAATGACTGGAGAGAGGCGAGCTCTTCTTGGGAGGCCGTTGCATTTATTTAGCTGTTCTTCTGTTTCACAAAATACAGACCTCTGTTTCTCTGCTGCCTCGTTTCACTTCCAGAAACATACACACGTTCCCTCACTGTCGCTCTACCATCCACAAATACACATGCACAAGCCACCCACACCCCTCTCTCTCTCTCTTAAAGGGACAGCGATCTCATCTCACTCTGCGTGACCCTAATATCATAACATGTGAGTTCTGGAGAATCACAGAACGGACAATCGTCCTTATTATTATGCCGTTTAAACCAATTATTTAAATGTGTTTGTCAAATTTGACATCATGTAAGTTGCGCTGACAGGTCCACACACTGCTTCCTCGCAGAGAGGGTCAAGCTCCTCACCCCCCCCCACTTGATAATTCTCGATCGTTGGCACGCTGATAACAATTTTTTTTTTAAATGGCACTTCATATCAAAAAGGTTGCCGACCCCTGGTATAGAGGCTTCTCAATTCTTAAATTTCCCCTCCTCGACTCCCCTCCTCGAGACTTAGTCCCGCCCACAGGAGATGCGAGCAGAGAACCGAGGAGGGGAACCGAGGAGAGAGGAAGGGAAGCAGCAGACGTTTAAAGAAATGAGAACTCCTCTCCTCTGAGCGGTCCATTCATTATTACGTGGCAACAGCTGCATCAGCTGTCGAGTGTTTTGTCATAGCGCTGTATTTTATAATCTCTGTTAGATCAGCTGAACATTGTTCCCCCACATATTTACTTTGAATCAATTGAGAGTGGGTATAATGAGACAATAACAGGCTACAGATGCGGACACACACACACAAATATATTTATATAAATATATACAATTTAAAGTATGGGAGCTCAGCACTCTCATAATAACGTAACACAATCAGAGACTGGATATATCCCCCCCCCCCCCCCCCCCCCCCTCTCTCTCTGGTCGCTGAAATGGGGAATTGAAATTACGGGCCAAAAGTTGTATTTACAAGTATTAAAAGTAAGCAGAGGACACCAAACCAACTGAGACCCGTCTGTCCGCCGCATCTACGCACTGTACAACACACACTGTACCACACACACACACACACACACCTACACACTGTACCACACACACCTACAGCTCCTAAAGCATATCAGGCTACAGCCGTTGTGTATTTTATTATGTGAAGCACTAAATGGTCTTAGAAAAATATGGACTCTTTGTTTGTAGTTATCTACTAAACTAAAGCAAATAAAGAGAGTAGACCTGTTATACTGAGTGATATATGTTATACTGAGTGATATATATTATACACACTGCTCTGCTTTCTGCACGGACCTCACAGCTGTTCTCTCTGGAAACATCGCGACGCGATGAAAGAAGTTACTAAAATAATATCCAGGGGATGCATGCAGAGCTGTTATTGGCTGAGATAAGTCCGGCCGTGCGTCACGCCTCCACCGTTCCCGGAAATGCTTCCGCGGAGGAGCCGTGGAGGAACCATCAGTGTATCCTCGGTTATAGCTCCTCCAGAGAGCCTCCTCGACGCTCGATGCTCGGTCCTCCGTGTGCATTTAGAGAAATGAGATGTCCTTCAAAATGGCGCGCTGCAATTCATTTCCGGGTCACTACCGGAGGAGTCGAGGAGGGGAAATTTGAGTATTGAGAAGCCTCGAATGATTAACAGAACTTCTACCCCGGAAACAGGATGCAACGCATCATCTGTGAAGCTCTTCAGTGCCTCAAAGGTTGAGCAGGAGGGGCCGTCCCGTCACGTGCCTCAAAGGTTGAGAAGGAGGGGCCATCCCGTCACTTGCCTCAAAGGTTGAGAAGGAGGGTCGTTGAGGCTCCGCCCATGTTGAGCTCCAGCCCATCTTGAGGTACTGCGCACTGCAGTGAGGGGCTTCTCGATTAATGCACGGATCAGCATTTACCCCCCCCGCAAAAAAAAATGAATGAATATTAAGCCTTGGGTTAGCGTGTAAGTATGTGGTACATCGGTGGTAACGATGCTAATCGTAGTCTCCAAGTTAAAACCATAGACTGTATAAAGGTTAAAACGAAATAGACAAGTGTTAAGTGTGATAATACTGTAGAACAAACGGCTTCTGTTTGAGGTTATAAAATAAGGTCATCCTTGTAACTTAGAGAGATATTTTATTATGTAGGCAGGAACTGTATGCATCGCTAAGGTTAATTTAAATTGGCTATGCTCAAGTATGTAGACAAGCTCATGTCGAAGTAGTGTATGTGAAATCAACCTCACAATAAGATGTGTGTATATTACAAATAATAATGTCATATTTCAAGATGATTAGGTTAGATATTACAATATGGTTGGTTGAGCTGGAGTTCATTATCGAGCTTACACGTTAACGTCAGTCATATCCGAAGAACGAACCCAAACCTTGTTGTTTTTATTAATTGTATTACCAAATTGGTAAATAAAATAAACAGTAAGCATTGGTAACACAACTTCCAAAGTTACAGTAAAATAAAAAGGACCCTGACTCGGACAATACACAATCCAACATGTTCAACAGAAGAGAATCAGTTATATTGTTTGTACACATGGTATTTTACATATATATATATATATATATATATCTGTTTGTTTAAGGTGTCCAGGTGATGCAGACAGGCTGGACCAGAGAGTGAGAGACAGAACTGGACTCCTCACAGCAGTGAACTTCAGCACAGGTACAAAGACTCTATTTTTCATACTGTACAAAGAATCAAGAAAGATATTTGTTTAAATCAATTAAGTATTGACTTTATTACACTGATATACATTCCATTAAACAATACTAAATACTAGATCACCTACACATCAGTGAAGTTGAGGGGCTTTTCCAGGCAAAAGGTTACATTTAGATGTTAACAAGCAATATGATGTGTGAAAATGAGACCTTGTGTCTCAATGAGATAAATAAAATAAAGGCTAAAGAAATATGGTTTTGTAAGCTTTCTAATTTAAAGTATTGAAGGCAAAGATATTTAACACATAGTGAGAACTGCTACTATTTATCTCTCAATATTGTCTGAAAAAAACGTGGTAAAAGTTATTCTTTCAGTGAGACAACAGAGCAAGCTTCTACAGTTGCACTACGTTTTGATAACAGTTAAATATTATTTTGATAATAACATATATTTCAATGTTGATGAGCTTCATACTGTTCATTCATAATCTGATCGTCTTTGTAGCTCACTGTTGAAATAAAATAAAAATTATTACAATTACAAAATAATTATATCTACAGCCCCTAAACACACAAACACACCACTTTCATAAATAACACACTTGTTCTGCAATAATATGTTTTATGTTTCCTGTCATTTTTGTTAGGAAAGGACATGCCTGAAAGACACAACATGTTCTCCTTCTCTGAGGGTCAAGAAGAATATCCAAGAGGAACGTTAAAAGCTGATGTTATGAGATTTTAAGACCAGTACAGCACATTCACTAAGAAACTACTTTTATTGTGAAAACACAGTCAGCTGATCGAATGCACCTATTTCCACATCTACACTCCATCAGCTGATTATTTCTATGTGCCTCACTTTATGAGCTTCACATCACTCGTGCCTTGTACCGCAGAGTTTGCAACGTCACAAATAAATGCGGTCAATCTTCAGTCAGATGTGAATGTGTAATCTAACATTTTCAGTAAGAATAATGGACGAAAGAAGTGCAAATACAAATACAATTTATTGAAATGTGAACCAAAACTAAATCAAACATGTTTTAAATAAAAAGCACATATGGACAGAAGGTGTAAACCTATTAAATGTATAAGTAAACACATTTAGTCAGATAAAGTGACAGACTAAGCCTGTGCAGGTGGTATCAGCTTTGCCCAGCATGGGCACCTCCATCAGGCCTGGTCCTCCTCACAGAGGAAAGACCCTCAGTCCTCTCCAAACCAACAAACAGGACGTCCATCACACGGAGGTTTCTCCCTGAAGTCTCAGCAGCTCTCTGGACACCAGGCTGTCTCAATCCGTCCACACTGAATATGAGAGGGGAAAAATGAAAATAATAAATGCTTTGGACAATAAGAAATATAAAGTTGACTGTTGAGTTGCTCAGTTTTTTTAGATTGTCAATACTATTACTGTATAACTAATATCTCAGGTTAAGAGGCACATTCAAATCAAGATTGGTCTTTAAATACATTTTGTCTTTTGAATTGTTTGTCTAAAGTCAAGGATCTAGAACTGGTACTTAGTTTTAATGATACAGTCTGGTTATTATGCTGTTTGGAGGAGGCATCACAGGTAAGAGCACTAACTAGCTACCATTGTCACTACCCGATCCGTCCCCCTGCCCGATCGGTACTGCGCATGTGCGAGATGGTCCGCCATATTGGACAACTCCGGACGGCAACCCAAGTTGGACACTTGACACAGTGGCTTTTAGCAAAGCTCCAAAAGAAAACTCGAGAGAGAGGAGTTATTGTTATTACAACGTGACTTCACTATTATTTAACAACTCTTTTATTTGGGGTTAAGTACATTGTCAGAATAAGTGAGAAATGGATTTAACTTCTGTTAGACAGCTATCATACTGAATAAATATTGACTGTGAATGTATGCAAAAATGTATGGCATATGGCTGTCTAACAGAAGTAACATTAACTTCTCACTTATTCTGACAATGTAACCCCAAATAAAAGAACCCAATAAAAAGAGTTGTTAAATAATAGTGAAGTCATGTTGTAATAACAATAACTCATCTCTCTTTCTCGTTTTATTTTTGAGCTTTGCTAAAAGCCACTGTGTCAAGTGTCCATCTTGGGTTGCCGTCCGGAGTTGTCCAATATGGCAGACCATCTCGCACATGCGCAGTACCGATCGGGCAGGGGGACGGATCGGGTAGTGACAACCATCACATGTACCTTAGCTTGACTTAAATGTATTAAACGTGTAATTAAGTGATATCAAAATATAAATAACTAATATCATGCAAACATATTAATATTTGCTTGATTCCAGTGTTGAATTTAGCACAATTGCATACAAACGTTAAGGGGTTTTAAGATTCTGAAGAATTATGCTAAAAACTCAATAACTTAGATTATTATTTATAGTTTTGCTGAATAGTTTCATGTCCGCTTACCTTAGAAACGTAAAATGTGACGGCAGTGTGCAGATGCTTCAGCTAGCTCTGGAACATCCAGCTCGGTGGTGGCAGCAGGTCCCCCGCCTCGGCTCCGCCTCTTTGCCCTTATTTGGAGCAGGCTGGAACAGGCGGGAGTTGAACTCTGACGTCACTGTCGAGCCGTTAGTGGCCGACTCCGCCTACTAAGGGCTTCTCGGCAACTCTGCAGAATCCTATGGGTGACGTCACGGACCCTACGTCCATTTATATATACAGTCTATGGGTTTGCCTCAAAGTAGCGATCTCCCAGTGTTCCAAAAGAGACAGGAAGATCGAGTGGGAGGTGTGAAGTCAAACAGAGTAGCCTATAAGGCTTTAATAAATAAAGGAGTAAAAACAGACTACAAGTAGTCAGAAAACAAATCACCAATTAGTAGGGATAGTCAACAGGTGTAAACGATCGCAGGCAGTCCTGCCTCCTCTAGCAAGCTGCGTGCAATCACCCTAATCAGAGAGCCCCAGCTGCAGTAGGAAGAAGGTATTTAAATAGTTGCTGTGTGCGATCCAGGGAGACGGAAGGATGCAGACGGGAGGCATTTTTCTACTAAGTCAGGACAGGCAGCCGGTAAGAGCAGATCAAAATGTTGTGTAAGAGCTCCGCAGAGCCGCTGATGTTATGTTCTGTTTGGATTGTTTGCGTGTGTGTCACGTGTCTTGTCAAAACTCTGCGCAGCATTGCTCAGAGAGTAGGTTTCAGTGTGGTGCGCTGGTTGTGGGGGCATTCTGTGCTTGGACGCTCTGTTGTTTATCTTCGGAGGGATAGGTGGGAGAGAGAGGGATTTATATTTGGAAAATTTAATTTTTGATTTACTTAAAATCCTGTTGTTTTGACCCACTGAAGAGTCCTGCTAAAAAGGGGAGAAAGTTATTCATTCATGTTTATCTTGTTTGTTAGAAGCATTTGGTAGTGAGGTTTATTTACATGTTTTGTTTGTTTTGATCACTAAAATGCACCTTTCTTGTTTAAAGGTTTTTCACCTGATTAAAGCTGCTGAATGAAGCTGATTAAAGCTGCTGCATGAAGCTGCATAATCTACTAAATAAAAAGTCTAAGAGAAAAGCTGCGGAGTGGAATCCTGTTATTAACGTCCAGTAGATGCCTCGAGTCCCTTTCAAGTGGGGAGTCTGCAAAAAACCAGCGGAACTTGACAATGTTCAATCTGAATTTACTTTAAAATAAAAAACATCTATATTGATTCTGACTTTTCTACATCCAACTCACAGGTTTATCATTACTTTGAGAAAAAAGATTATTAATTTAACCCTTTTTAGAAGGGAAGATATGGTCATTTGTTCTGGGAATGTCATTTTCGAGTCTTATGACCTGTGGGATGAAACTGTCCCTGAGTCTGGTGGTTTTAGTCTGGATGCTGCGGTAAGATAAGATGGTACTTTATTGATCCCAATTTGGGAAATTGTTTTTGTTGCGCAAGTTTATTTATATAGCACTTTTCAACACAAGGCAATTCAAAGTGCTTTACAAAAAATGAAAGACATTAAGAAAATGGCATTTAAAATCAGTCATTAAAAAGAAAAGCTAATAAAATAAACATTAAAAGAAAAAATACATGGATAAAAGTTACAGTGCAGTCTAAGATATGAATAGTTCAAAAAAGCAGCGACAAAAAGAAAAGTCTTCAGCCTGGATTTAAAAGTAGTAAGAGTTGCAGCGGACCTGCAGGTTTCTGGGAGTTTGTTCCAGATATTTGGAGCATAATAACTGAACGCTGCTTTACCATGTTTAGTTCTGACTCTGGGGACAGAAAGCTGACCAGTCCCTGAAGACCTGAGAGATCTGGATGGTTCATAATTTAGCAGTAGATCAGAAATGAATTTTGGGCCTAAACCATTCAAAGCTTTATAAACCAGCAGCAGTATTTTGAAATCTATTCTTTGACACACAGGAAGCCAGTGTAAAGACTTCAGAACAGGAGTGATGTGATCCACTTTCTTAGTGTTAGTGAGGACTCGAGCAGCGGCGTTCTGAATCAGCTGCAGCTTCCTAATAGACTTTTTAGTGAGACCTGTGAAGACACCATTGCAGTAGTCGAGTCTACTGAAGATAAAAGCATGGACAAGTTTTTCCAAATCCTGCTGCGACATTAGTCTTTTAATCCTAGATATGTTCTTTAGGTGATAGTAGGCTGATTTAGTAACTGTTTTAATGTGGCTGTTGAAACTCAGGTCAGAGTCCATGACTACACCTAGATTTCTGGCTTTATCTGTTGTTTTGAACATTGCAGACTGAAGCTCAGCGCTAACTTTTATACGTTCTGCCTTGGCTCCAAAAACCATTACCTCAGTTTTATCTTTGTTTAATTGGAGAAAGTTCTGACACATCCAGTCATTGATTTGTTCAATGCACTTACTCAGTGTTTGAATTGGAGCATAGTCTCCTGGTGAAACTGTTACGTACATTTGTGTGTCATCTGCATAGCTATGGTAACTTATTTTGTTGTTTTTCATTATCTGAGCCAGTGGTAGCATGTAGATGTTAAAGAGAAGAGGCCCCAAGATGGAGCCTTGAGGAACCCCACATGTCATATTTGTCAACTCAGATGTGTATTTACCTATAGAAACAAAGTTGTTTCTGTCCTTTTTTAAGTAGGATTCAAACCAATTTAGAACTGTTTCCGAAAGTCCCACCCAGTTTTCCAGTCGGTCTAGTAATATGCTGTGGTCAACAGTGTCAAACACAGCACTGAGATCTAATAATACTAACACTGAAGTTCTGCCACTGTCTGTGTTTAAGTGGATGTCATTAAAGACCTTTACAAGAGCAGTCTCAGTGCTGTGGTTTGGACGAAAGCCTGACTGGAACACATCCAAACAGTTATTTAAATGCAAGAAATTACTCAACTGTTGAAAAACAACTTTTTCAATGATTTTACCTAGAAATGGGAGGTTTGATATGGGCCTATAATTGTTCATGACTGAAGCATCTAGATTATTCTTTTTTAAGAGCGGTTTAATGACTGCAGTTTTCAGGGCCTGTGGTAAAATACCTGAGTGAAGAGATTTGTTTACTATATGAAGTAGATCTGAGGCCATGCAAGGCAAAACATCTTTTGAAAAATCCCATTGGAATAATATCAAGGCAGCAGGAGGAGGATTTCAGAAGTTGTATAATGTCCTCTAGGTTTTTATCATTAATCTGATGGAATTGTGTCATGGTGTTTGAATTGATGTTAAGTGGACACAGAGACAACACATTTGCTGTTCCTGATGCAGAGGCACTGACTGCTTGTCTGATTTTCTGAATTTTGTCAGTGAAAAAGGAGGCAAAATCATTGCACGCCCTGGTGGATAGAAATTCAGAGGCTACTGACACTGGGGGGTTAGTTAGTCTGTCGACGCTAGCAAACAAGGCACGTGCGTTGTTTTTGTTTTAGGTAATGATGTCAGAGAAGAACGATTGTCGTGCGTTTTTCAATTTCAAATTATAAAGGTCAAGTCTGTCTTTATAGATTTCAAAGTGAACCTGGAGATTTGTTTTTCGCCACCTGCGTTCAGTTTTTCGACATTCTCTTTTTTCTGTTTTCACGGTCATGGCCTTTCTCCATGGAGATATTTTCTTGCCAGACACTTCCTTTACCTTAGTTGGAGCAATGGCATCTATAACATTTTTAATTTTTGAATTAAAATGATCTACTAGCTCATTTACTGAGATGTTAGCAGGGGCAAGTGTGGAAGAAAAATTCTGAGTAAACATTTCCCTAGTATTTTCAGTTAAATATCGCTTTGTGGTTACCTCTTTTTGAACATTTTTGTGAACAGAAATAGAGCTCTCAAAGAAAACACAGGAATGATCAGAGAGCGCAACATCAGTCACCACAACCTTAGAGATATTCAGACCCTTTGAGATAATTAAGTCCAGAGTGTGCCCCTTATTGTGCGTGGGCTCCGTCCATAGACTGTATATATAAATGGACGTAGGGTCCGTGACGTCACCCATAGGATTCTGCAGAGTTGCCGTGAAGCCCTAAGTATGCGGAGTCGGCTACTAACGGCTCGACAGTGACGTCAGAGTCTAACTCCCACCTTCTCCAGCCTGCTCCAAATAAGGGCAAAGAGGTCGAGGCGGGACAGGGCGGGACCTGCTGGCAACGAGCGTGACGTTCTAGACCTAGCTCAGGCTAAGAAGCTAAGCTAACATGCTCTCAGTATTAAGCTAAATAATAATGTAATACATGCATACCAAGCCACTGCGTGGCACTTTGGTTTTTGATAAAACAGTGTAGTTCCACTATATAAACGTTACATTCATAATCAAAGGAGACAATCTGCAAGATTATTAGCTATTTGGTATTATTCTTAATGCTTGTCATTCACACGTTAATAAAATAAGTACCGATACATAGCAGAATAATTGTGGCGGTGTTCAGCTTAATAAACCTTGCTCAACATCATTTATTTAGCTAATACTACTGCGGACTACAGGCGAACCAAGTCCGCGTTTCGATGCATTCCTTGATCTCCAGTTATAACGCCGGACTCCGCCGCTGGCTGAAGCTAACGGAGCCCCACGGGGCTAGCTACGGCCGCCGGGACCTATGGCCGGGACGCGCTAGCGAGCTAGCCCCCTTTAGCCCCGTTAGCTTCAGCGGCGTGGACTCCGGCGGCCCCACTGGGATAATTGGGTCCCCTTTTCACATTTGCTCCCGTTTAGCATTATGGGCGTCATAGCCATATAGTATACAAGTCTTACCCAAGGCTGAATCATAAACTAAACTGTATAAAGTATTACGTCCTTAGCTGACTAATAAGCTACATAACAAGCTAAGCTAACAAGCACACAAACACCTGCTAACGGGGTTAACATGTATAATATTATCATTTTACTCACCGAAAAAAGCTGAAAGTAGACTTCTTGGAAGTTCTGTTAGTACATTCAAGCGCACTGCACGACATTTTAATGATCTGGTATTTGTAACAATATTCCCTAATGGGCACGATCACCACGAACACAGCTAAAGGGTCAAGTACAGTAACTACAACTAACTAACGTTGTAGCCTCTATGGTTGTAACCTAGCAGAGTGGACAAGTTGCTGTTAGCTGACAGTGAGGCACGTATCTGTCAATCAACGTGACCACGCCCTAATGTGTGCACAAACTTTAAGACCTAATATAAATAAAAGGGTCGCGTTAGAAAACAATTCACTCACAGATCCATAATCATGAAGGTGGAATCTAACTATATCGATAATAAAAATGTATGGAGCCAGGGTAGAAACATGTTTTTTTCTGCTGTAAAGTTGGGCATTTTAACATGGGGGTCTATGGAAATTGCTCCTTTCTGCAGCCATCGCCTATCGGCCAATATATGAACTGCAGTGTGTGGCACTTCCGTATTGGCTTCACGGCTCTACCCCACAGTTTGCCGCTTGGCTCCGTCACATGCCGAGTCAGTCCATAGCTATCAAGAACACAAAACAGTTATGTTGCCCCTCTGTCCTGAGGGTTGTCAACATGGATGTTAAAATCACCAACAATGACTAAACGGTCAAAGTCAATACACACTATAGACAGCAGTTCAGTAAAGTCATCATAAAAGCTTGCACAGTATTTGGGTGGTCTATAGATATTTAGGAACAGAGCTCGAGAGGAGCATTTCAGCTGAAGGGCCACATATTCAAAAGAATCAAAGTTCCCATAAGATGTGTTCCTGCATAGAAGGGAATCATTAAACAGAATAGCAACTCCACCCCCTTTCTTATGCATTCTTTCCTGACTCATAAAACTAAAGTTGTGAGGGGTTGATTCGATAAGAACAGCTGCACTGTTATTTTGTTCAATCCAAGTTTCTGTTAAAAACATAAAATCGAGATTGTGCTCAGTGATAAAATCATTGATTTAAAAATGTTTTTCCTGCCAAAGACCTGACATTTAATAAAGCTAGTTTAAGTTTGTTAAACACACTATCAGTCAGATTTTTTGTAACAAGCTGTGGCTGACATGGAATCACTTCTAAATTAGATAAACTCACACAAACGTTTGAGGGCTTCCTGTATCTACAGATGTAGTACTCCAGATAGGACTCACATGGGTGTGTCCCAGTCAAAAACCCAGCGGATCCCAGTGGCTGGGGGTGTTGCCAAATTGCTAGAGGGTGTTGCCAAAGTTCTCCATTTGTTCAATTACAGGATTTAACCATGAGATGGCGCTTCATTCACACATACACAAAGACAACTGGGTGTTGTAGAACTTAGTCTGTTTGCAATGTTTACAGCTCTGCAGTTGTTTGCTGAATACTGTAGCATTTAATCACTTATTTGTTATGGTTTTCACAGGCTACTATAGTGAAAAAACATCAGTTTTGGATCAAATAAAGTATATAGTTTGCTTTATGCAGTATATTTTTTGTAATATTGTTGGGGTGTTTTTACACAGTAGTGAGAGTGAAAAACAGGATAGCACAGATTAATAAAATCAAAAATAAGATGAGCGATAAAAATAATGAGAAACTATGAAATAAGAAATGAATAAAACTTAAATATAATTATCATATCATATATTCTATTGTATTAAGTAATATCATACATTAACCCCATTATAGCAGATGCCACATTGAATGAATGAACTCATTTATGCATCAATAATTACAACAGAGTATTTCTAAATACAAGTTGTAACAATACTTATATGTATTTAATATTAATAACATAATGATTCATTTCAGATGATAATATTTTTCAGGGTTAGGTCCGGTCTGACAGCGCTTAGCTAGAGCTGCTGCAGAGAAGATCACTGCTCTAAACATAGTCAAAAATCCTACATCCAAACGGAATAAATATAATTAATTATTATTAATACGTTAAGTCTTGTTCATTGTTTTTCACTTTTATTAAATGTTTGATATTTCCGGTGCATTCAAAATGCAGCGTATTTTCACTCTTACACACATACACTGAACAAAAATATAAATGCAACACTTTTGTTTTTGCTCCCATTTTTCATGAGATGAATTCAAAGATCTAAAACATTTTCTATATACACAAAATAACCATTTCTCTCAAATATTGTTCACAAATCTGAACAAATCTGTGATAGCGAGCACTTCTCCTTTGCTGAGATAATCCATCCCACCTCACAGGTGTGGCATATCAAGATGCTGATTAGACAGCATGATTATTGCACAGGTGTGCCTTAGGCTGGCCACAATAAAAGACCACTCTGAAACGTGCAGTTTTGCTTTATTGGGGGGGGTCTGGGGGGGTCCGAAAACCAGGCAGTATCTGGTGTGAGGGGTAGGGTTAGGGTAATATTGTGAATCGAGTGGCCTGTGTTCGTCGTCCATTACATACGCCTGCCAATACCATAACCCCACCACCACCATGGGCCACTCGATTCACAACATAACCCTACCCCACACACCAGATACTGCCTGGTTTTCGGAACCCCCCAGACCCCCCCCAATAAAGCAAAACTGCACGTTTCAGAGTGGCCTTTTATTGTGGCCAGCCTAAGGCACACCTGTGCAATAATCATGCTGTTTAATCAGCATCTTGATATGCCACACCTGTGAGGTGGGATGGATTATCTCGGCAAAGAAGTGCTCACTATCACAGATTTTTTTCAGATTTGTGAACAATATTTGAGAGAAATGGTTATTTGGTGTATATAGAAAATGTTTTAGATCTTTGAGTTCATCTCATGAAAAATGGGAGCAAAAACAAAAGTGTAGCGTTTATATTTTTGTTCAGTGTATATTCTCCTTTTACATACATACATTTTCACTCTTACACACATATATTCTCCTTTTACATACATACATTTTCACTCTCACAGACGTATATATTTACACTCACACTTGCTGCACACTTCTTTCGTGTAACGTTAGAGGTCCAACTCGGTGTCGTGTAGCCATGCCCGCATCTCTGGTCCTAGGTCGAGGGTGGTCTATATAAGGGGCAGATGGTGATTATATGGACAGCGGTCTGCTCAGGGTCACCACACTTGCATGCCGCACTGTCCGCCAAGCCCCACGTCTTCATCGATGTTTTAAAGCGACCGACCCCAGTTCGTAGACGGTTCAGAGTGGTCCACTGCCGGCGCGGTAGGTCGTCTCCTCCAATGGCGCCATCTCCTGGGTCCCAGATGTAACGGTGGATTCGGGAGGGCCCGGCTGACTCCCACTCCTGCTGCCAACACGTGGAAGGATCTCCGCTTCCTCAGAAAATAGAGTCTGCTCATCCCCTTCTTGTACACAGCGTCAGTGTTGATCTTCCAGTTCAGCCCATTGTCTAAGTGCACTTCCAGGTAGTCCGCCACATCCTCTCCTAGAATGCGGCTGTTGTGCCAGACGGCAGCAGACAGAACAGTTTGTGGCTGGAGTGATGGGGGGTCTTTTTATAATCCTGAGGGCTTTCTTTAAGGTTAACCTGATATTTTTACTCCACTACATTTATTTTAGTTACTTTGCAGATTCTGATTAATGATGTCAAATATAAACAACCCTTAAATCAGACTTAGTAAAATTCAGGGAAGGTAATTGTCAAGTGCCAACAATCAGAGATATTTGATAGTTGGTGCTTGAGAAGACTAAACATTTATCTGCAATTGACATGAATGGAAACGAGTAATAAAGTATTCATTACTCGTTATTCTCTACTAATAGTTAATTAAAGACTGTATAATGGCTATTTTGCACATCCCGTTCAAGATTTTCTATGGTTTATTGACATATCATATACACAACTACGGTGTAGTTATGCAAAGAATGAAAAACTTGGGTCACAGGTTCCTCAACAGTGCATTACAAGACATCTATCGATATGTCCACCATTAAACATATTCTGCACATTTCTACATCTACATACATCTTATAAGAGTATAATTAATATGTATAATATCAGTTAAAATAAGTGCTTCAACATAGTTAACATTGCAGGAAAGTTGAGTGTCAAGTTCCAAAACAAACCATGCAATATATTAGACGTTAAGTACTTTGTCAGGCTTAATATTTATCTGTAGATAGATACCCCCAAAGCTTTGTTCTTATTTAAAAGAAGAGCTTAACCTAAAGTATTCTTTAATGTTTAAATAAAGCCTTATTAGTTTGTCTGTTTTGCACATCCTCCTATCAGGCACTAAACTGTTTTATTGTAGAGATCACTTACGCAGCGACGTGCAGTCAGGGGAGGCAGAGCCTCACCTGTCATACTCCAATGTAACGGAAAAACAACTAAAGGAAAACTAAATAGTAATAATAATAAAATGTCTCCACTGATCTGTGTTGTAAATGTGATTTATGTATGATTCCAATCGCTTTTTATAGTCAAAATAAGCATATTTGTTGAGCTCCGCTACAACTACGGGGCGCGATGAGAAGAGATGCAGGGACGAGCTCTGCCTCTCGTAAGCCCACAGTAACTGGCTGGAGCGCGAGCACTAATTTAACGCGGGCACTTATTTTGTGAACGCGCTCAAGCCAGTTACTGTGGGGTAAGGTGAGGCACAGATGAGATCTGCCTCACCTCAGAATGCGTCACCCCACAGAAACTGGCTGGAGCGTGGGCCCTAAGCACATGCCTGCACCATCTCACTGTATGTCACCAATGTAATGTTTGTAGATCCCTTTATTACATTTATCCTCGCCATCCATAGTCTCTAAATAACTTACTTCACGTATATATGATATTTAGGCTCGCTGGTCTCATCATACAACGGCAATGAAAAAAGCACCAGGGGAGAAAGCCATAACCTCTGCCGCACTGAAGGGGGCGCAAGTGTGCCCACAGGTTCTTGTTGCTACTGTTATTCTACACAGAGACGGTAGATGCAAACAACAAACTAGACTTTTGAAACTAGAGGAAGATAAGGAGGACTTTTACAAAAAAGTAATAGAGATTGTTGTCCAGAAGGATAGCATGGACTTCATCTTCAAGTCAAGATAAGACCCAGTGGCGGTTCTACAGGGTAGCACGGGGTGGCAGCTGCCACCTCAGAAAAATGCCTTGCCACCCCAACTGCCACCCCAGTTAGCAGCTTTGTTTTGAAAAAAAAGTTGTGGCTCATCTGACATTTGAGAGAAAAGCTCTAATGTCCGAGTGCAAGTGAATGCAGCACAAGACGTGAGCCTTGTAACCCCTCCCCCGGCCCTGGAACGAGCATGGAAATATGATTGGCGGCGATTTAATTTGAACGGGGGATAGCGCAAAACGAGAAGCATTCGGACCCAAGTAGACGGAAGGAATGAGGTATTTGCGGTCAGTGGCGGGGCCAGGGTATGGCTGGGGTAGGCTACAGCCATACCAAGAAATGGCTTAGCCCCACCATGAAAAATGATAAGGTAAGTAAAGTAAATAAAATAAACTCCGCCAACTCGCGGAGTAAATTGCACAGACAGCAGTTTGATTGATTTCAGTAGCCACTTGTCTGGAAATACCGAAGACTAGAAACGGTTTTGAAAACTTTGGTCACGTAGTGATCGTCTTCTCAATAGAACATCTTTGATGTCTTTTGGCCAATCAGAATCACGATAACGGCGTGGTGTTGTTGCAGGAAGTCCCGATACATCGATACAACATTAGGTGTTGATAGAAATCAACACGTAATGAAATAAGACCCCACGGTTTGATGATTGATAGGTGTGTGGGCTGTCTTTCATTTTGACACACAGAACAATGGGGGCTATCCTCCCTTATCCACAATGTAAAGTCATTCACACAGCCTCTTCCCTCTTCTCTCTGTGAGGAGCAGCAGGTTCAGCTTTCAGAACAAAGTAACAAAAAACTAAAATGGCATTAATTTTTTTAAATATGTCGTGTAGTAATAGATGTATTTATTTTTCTTCTCAAGAGAGTACCAGAATGTGTATTTTATGTTAGTATTTCAAAAAATCTCCTGGGGGAGAATCACCCCAGCACTGCTGCAGGGGTTGGGTTTTCAGCATGTCAACTCTTTCACTTGTGGAGAAATTGCAGGATTGGCTCCAGGTCGCCCTTTTTATTTATTTGTTTCATACATTTGGATTGAGACAGGGAAATAATCTAAACCTCACGCGTGGCGTTTCACTGTCAAGGGGAGCGTGTATGTAATTGCATACCTAAATACTGACTTGAGCCCCACCACTGTATGGGTTAGCCCTACCATAGATTACCCAACACAAATACTCTGGAGCCGCCACCGTTTGCGGTCTACAATGACAGAGAAGAGCCTGTCCAGTTTGGCTGTACTCAGCATTGAATCAAAACGCACCATAGCTTTAAATCTTAATAAGTTTGTGAGGCGTTTTGCTGATCAAGATGGTAATCGCCACATTCAGCTGTTATAGGCAACTTGATGCTCTGCTCACGCATGAGTCGATGTGAATAATAAACTGTTAAGATGATGACCTTACGTGTGTAAGTATATATTTTTTCTTTGTGGGGGTCTGCCCCCAAAAAACAGTTTCAAGTCCTGAGAAAGTCAAATAAGACAGTGTGTAAAACTACACTGCCCAGCCAAAAGAAAGTAACCTCTTTGATTTAACTAGGCCAGTAGGTAAGGACTTTCCACTGGATAATAACTGCAGTGATGTATATGTTTTAGCTAAATACACGTTTTTTTAACCCTAATTGATGCAGTTAGTCACTTCTTTAATGTTTGTTCTTTCTGATGTAAAGTCAAGGTTGTAACTGTTTGCAATGAAGTTGTGGGGCGCTGAACTGTTCTTTTGATTCTTTTGATATATGATAGTAATTACTTGTCTTTCAAATTTGAAGGAGGGTGAGCAAGCATCTCGAGGAACATTCATCATTAACTCCTCCAAAAAATATAGTTTATTTAATAATAACACTGAATATGTGAATCATAACAGTGATTGACAGCTGATAGGAATAATATGATTGTTAATATTATCATATTCATACAGACAAACATCGATGACACAGTTAATTCATGTACTTATTGCAGCAGTCTGCATGGCTTTACTGATGTGCCACAATAATGTCACCTATGTTATTGAGTTAAAATGTCAATATTGTGGCTTTCCAACTTAACATTGATTGATATGACTGCGATTAAATCACCATATACTTCTGCCAGGGGATGCCACCCCTGAAATTCTCCTGCCACCCTCTTGCCACCCCATGAATATTTTTCTAGATCCACCACTGGTAAGACCCCAATTGTAATGAAAATGGGATCTTACTAAGAAAGAACAATCCAATATTTAGATTTTGGGTATCCTTTTGTTGAACGGTCTGTTTAAAATGAATCGAAGCATCAGAATAAAAAAGCTTTTGAAAATAACCGAATATTTCTATTAAGGTCAAAATATAATATTTGTAAATCTGACTGAAAGAGTCAGTGCCTCACCAGCATGGGCGTCGCCTGGGGTAGGCAAAGCCCCGGATGTTTTTTCTTTAGCCCCGGACAAATTCTCCCTCAATAATATAATACATTAACCGTACTTTACCTCGAGGACGGCAGGTTTGTAATTTCCCGTGTTCAGTGAATGCAACAGAGGCAAGACACCACCAGACCAATCAAAGAGTTGCATGGAAATAACCGTGTTTTAATGGCTGACAGGTACGTACCATAGACTGTATATATAAATGGACGTAGGGTCCGTGACGTCACCCATAGGATTCGGCAGAGTTGCCGTGAAGCCCTAAGTAGGCGGAGTTGGCTACTAACGGCTCGACAGTGACGTCAGAGTCTAACTCCCGCCTTCTCCAGCCTGCTCCAAATAAGGGCAAAGAGGCGGAGCTGAGGCAGAGCTGAGGCGGGACCTGCTGCCAACGAGCATGACGTTCCAGACCTAGCTCAGGCTAAGAAGCTAAGCTAACATGCTCTCAGTATTAAGCTAACAACACAGTCTATGCTAACAACCCAGCTTGCAGTCACCGCTCCTCGTTCCCGGCATACAACGTTGACTAAATCATCCATAATTGGATTGTTCAAATGTGTACTGTGAAGGATATCATAAAGCCTTAATGCAATCGAATGTAAAACATGATTGATGAAAGTAGTAAATCGGTCAGATTTGCCCCGAAGACAACAGGAGGGTTAATGCCATATTCACTTAGTAACGAACCACTTTTACAAATATTCGATATAGTCTGTGTTGATAAATGTCAACTAGGTTGCACATTTCCTGCTGAAATACATGCATACTAAGTCACTGCGTGGCACTTTGGTTTTTGATAAAACGGTGTAGTTCCACTATATAAACGTTACATTCATAATCAAACGAGACAATCTGCAAGATAATTAGCTATTTGGTATTATTCTTAATGCTTGTCATTCACACGTTAATAAAATAAAATAAGTACCGATACATAGCAGAATAATTGTGGCGGTGTTCAGCTTAATAAACCTTGCTCAACATCATTTATTTAGCTAATACTACAGCGGGCTACAGGCAAGTCCGCGTTTCGATGCATTCCTTGATCTCCAGTTATAACGCCCGACTTCGCCGCTGGCCGAAGCTAACGGAGCCCCAGGGGGCTAGCTACGGCCGCCGGGACCTATGGCCGGGACGCGCTAGCGAGCTAGCCCCCTGCAGCCCCGTTAGCTTTGGCGGCGTGGACTCCGGCGGCCCCACTGGGATAATTGGGTCCCCTTTTCACATTTGCTCCCGTTTAGCATTATGGGCGTCATAGCCATATAGTATAAAAGTCTTACCCAAGGCTGAATCATAAACTAAACTGTATATATGTATAAAGGGTTACGTCCTTAGCTGACTAATAAGCTACATAACAAGCTAAGCTAACAAGCACACAAAAACCTGCTAACGAGGTTAACATGTATAATATTATCATTTTACTCACCGAAAAAAGCTGAAAGTAGACTTCTTGGAAGTTCTGATAGTACATTCAAGCGCACAGCACGACATTTTAATTATCTGGTATTTGTAACAATATTCCCTAACAGGCACGATCACCACGAACACAGCTAAAGGGTCAAGTACAGTAACTACAACTAACTAACGTTGTAGCCTCTATGGTTGTAGCCTAGCAGAGTGGACAAGTTGCTGTTAGCTGACAGTGAGGCACGTATCTGTCAATCAACGTGACCACGCCCTAATGTGTGCACAAACTTTAAGACCTAATATAAATAATTGTTAGAAAACAATTCACTCACAGATCCATAATCATGAAGGTGGAATCTAACTATATCGATAATAAAAATGTATAGAGCCAGGGGTAGAAACATGTTTTTTTCTGCTGTAAAGTTGGGCATTTTAACATGGGGGTCTATGGAAATTGCTCCTTTCTGCAGCCATCGCCTATCGGCCAATATATGAACTGCAGTGTGTGGCACTTCCGTATTGGCTTCACGGCTCTACCCCACAGTTTGCCGCTTGGTACGTACCTCTCCTCTGTGACAGTGTTTCAACTTTAAACTGTCAGCCGCGGACGCGGAGTTTCTAATAAAAAAGACGGCAATTCTCAAGTGGTGGCTCACACAACAACCCCAGAGCCACCACCTGAGCCAGGTGAACAAGGTATGTAAATGTCAGTAAACTTACAAGTTATGTCAACATGTAAGCAAAGCATAAATTATAGCTACGTTGACGTTACTTTGAATCGCGCGGGTAAGCTAAACCGTTAGCAAGTAGCTATAGCTAGCCAGATATATTAAATAAACACTTAATGTTGTGTTTTTTAGCGTTACCTGGTGATTTCAAAGAAAGCTCTCTGGGAAATGTTGACTTACTGTCAGTGTTCGACATTAAGCTAGAAGCTACCTTACATTACACAGTTGATCCGGACTCCTGTCAAAGTGTTTCATAGTTAGCTAAGCATCAACCTAGCACTGAAATATATGGATGTTATGTGACAGTATTTCTGAGAAAAAGTCAGCTGAAATGGTGGCATAGTTGCCACTGCTTTTCGTGTCGACAGCATGTTTGAACCATAGGTTTGAACGTATTTGCAGCAGTACATGTGGCTGTGTGGCCACTGACGTTGCCATAAACAACACCTGAATTTAAATGTGCAACCTCTTTTTGTGACACATTTTTGCATGAAATTATAATTCTTCTGATTGATATTTCCTATAGACCCTTTTTGTGTTTGTACACAATGATGACGTAGAACGTATGTGCGCGCATGGTGTCAACAGAAGGATGGCAGAGATAAACAGCTTGTCAAGCTACGCAAGGGGATTATCAACTAAAGATCGTGAATATTACCTTAACAAGTTGACTTTGACAAATGGTGTCCGACTTCCAGATCCGTGTTCTATTGATGAGTGGGTTGAAGTCGTTAGCAAGTGGCCGAATATACAGTGGCCAGATATATATTTAATTGAGAAACCGAGCGTGTACACCAGAGAGAAATTACGAGCCTATAAATCACTGGATGCTTACGAATACGTTGTCTGTGGTCATGTACAGAACGTCAAATACCATGACAGACTCAGAGTTTTGTATTTTGAGATCAGAAATTCTCCCTAGTCAAAGACAAGGACACAAGACAACGATGTATGAGGCTTGGGTTATAATCAACCAACGAGAAAACTACGTCCTCACAGCGAATTGCACCTGTATGGCGGGGTAAGTAGCCTATTATTTGGTGTTGTGGGCTTGTAGGTAACAGTTCAGGGGTGTGTTACTGTCCTTTCAGCTGGCTACTACTCTCCTTTCATATCAAAAATCGTATGCCTTGCCCTGTAACTTTCTCATCATAACCAGGGTTTGAAACTAACATTTTCATGAACAACAACACAGTGACAACAGGGTTCAAAATGTCAGCAGCCAATATCATTCAGTTACATTCAAAACCTGATTAAGTTTAGGATACTTACTCACATGTCTAGTAAGTTAGATGTTCACCTACTTCATAGCCAGAGCCGAGATTTGTCTGAGAGCAAATGTTACTTTCAAGCCCAGTATGTTTATTATGATTTTGTGAAATTTCGGGCTTGGGTCATGCTGCAGCCATGCAGCTGCAATATTATTCAAAGTTGAGCTCTGTTAGGATGGGAAGGACAGAGAAAGCAGCGGTTACTTCTGGAGTGTGCATGTGGAAAGACATCAGACCAGCTCCAGTGAGGGAAATCAGCTTCCACAAACCAAAGAGGCTTGGCAGGCAACTTCCAGCAGCTTCAACATCTGCTAGGAAGAATAGTATCACACCCAGAGGCATGTAATAGTTGACAGAGCTTAGATAAGTTTCCTTTTGCCATAGTGCATGTAATTAATTCTCAGGATTTATCCTCAGTGTTTTGACACCATAATGTAGCCTGAGAAAGGTGTTACTTGGTGATGCAGAGATGAAAAGGCCTACAGACCAACGTGGTATCATGACTTTTTGTAAACATACACACTCAGTTTGAATAGTTTCAGTATCATTTGTTATGTTAGTTTGAATATGTCTGTCCTTTTGTCTTCAGATTACTGATTCTAGAAATTTGATTGTTATCTACAGCTTAACTGGTCTGGTTTTAGAATAATTCAGTCATTATTCTTAAAATGTGAACATTATGCAGCACCCTAATTGTGTCTTTTTGTTGCTCTATTATCAGTGTTGACAGATGATGACATCCGGGAACTGCGGGATGTGGACCCAGGTGCTGCAGTGCTGACGAGCCTGGAAAACAGTGACACGGACACTGCATCGTCTGACACTGATTCAGAGGAGCATCCAGACTTACCTGAGCCCTTGACTGCTTTATTTGATGCAACACTCCGGGAACTCTCACCACAGGAAATGAAGGTGTAATGTGAGGATACATTTCACAAACTAAAAACTACACTACAACCTCAACAATGTGAGAAACTGGAATTTTTTTGACACGGAAACAGTCAAGGTCAAATGAGTGGCACACCTATAGGGCTGGTCGGATCACAAGCACCAAATTTCACCATGCAGCCACAACTGACAAGATCAGCAAAACATACCTAAATGATATAATGCAGTACAACAAAACAGAGTTAAATGTCCCATCTGTGCTCTGGGGTCAAAACATGGAGGAAGCGGCAAGACAAGCCTACACTGCATTTATGTCCCAAAGCCATCCAGCCATCCAGATAAAATGTCCCTACAAAGACAGGAATAGCCTTCAAGGATGTACAGAAGACAAGCAGTTTTGTCTGGACAAGTCATTCTCGTTGAAACATTCACACACATACTACTATCAAACTCAACTTCACATGTTTGTGTGTGGTGTTAGCTACTGTGACTTTGTGTTGTGGACTAAGGAGAAGTTCATTGTGCAACGTATCCTAAGAAATTAAGAGTTTCTCCAGGAGGCTTTGCCAAAAGCACATGACTTCTTTAGCTCGAGTGTGTTGCCTGAATTACTGACAAGAAGACATGATCCTGTCTTGGTGTCACAGAGAGCCTGCGAATACTGTGAAAGACCAGATTTTAGTAAAATGATAATCTGTGTCAAATGCAACAACCACATTCACTACAGTTGTGCACACATAAAAAGGAAGCCAGCAACATGGTTATGTAGTAAATGTCTGAGAGTTGAGGCTTGAATGCCTTCATGTAGGAGTGGGCAATATAATATATTGTATTGTGATTGTCTTTCCCTGGTTGTTAAAGTTGCATTACAGTTGAAACAATGAATTCATCAACCTTTTCTTTACATTTGATGTTGTTATTGACAGATATTTTAAGTTTTATTCTGTAATGCTATATATGTATCCATAGAGATAATTTGCGACCTAAAATTATTATTTACAACATACAGAACCAGTTTGATTCTAATATATTGTACATACTCCTACTTTCCATGTTGTTAATGTTTAATGGCACCTGAATGGAATGAAACTCTGTTAGTAACAACATTACAAATAAATGTGATACTGCACTCTGAATTGTTGAGATAATCTGGGGGGGGAAAGGACCATTAGACACACCAGTGGCAGCCAATGTGGGGAGGTTTATTAAAATGCATTAAGTTTTAAGTACAGTAGGCCTATATACATGTTTTACAAATGTAAAATCACTTTATAAGTCATACATGGTTGTGTAACTCATTTGGGAACAACACTCTTACAGAGGTTTGTGAGGGCACCACATACAATAACAACATCATCTAGTATGTCAACTAGGGCTGTGCATCTTCACTGGTCTCACGATTCGATTACGATTATCCTGTCAACGATTCGATTAAATTCGATATCCCGATGCATCACGATTCATACCAATGCGTTGCATCCTCAATTTTCTATATTACTGCACATGGCTTATTTTTCATCAATGCATACATTCAGTAAATACATATGAACTCTCTTTTTATTATTTAGAAAGTGCTTCAGAAATCAATAACATAAATGTCTTGACATTAATTTATAAACCAAAATAAATGAATTGTATAGGTCTAGCCTCCCTATATCTGTGTGTGAAGTTGTTCCATCCTCAAAAACAAAAAAATAATGCTTCTGCAGTCTAGCTGCAGCTTCTAGCTACGGTCTTCTGTTAAAAAAAGGACACTGAATGTCCTGAATGTGGCATCACACACACACACACACACACACACACACACACACACACACACACACACACACACACACACACAGGACTTGAGTCTGAACACAGCAGACAACAGGAGTATTTACAATAGCATATACAAACTAAAATACTGCATGTGGGTGCACACTTACATTCTCTGTCTTACTGTTACATAAATCCCATGAATGTATGAGATTAAATTAGCGTCATTATATCTCAGTGATTAAGTGAATAATAAAGTTTCTATCGGGTCACTATCAGCCTGTCACTCATTATTTTCAGGGAGGGGGCGGGGTTTGGAGGAACGGAGAGGAGATGGTGAAGCTTTTTTCCTCCTGCCTTCACAAACTTTACACACGTATATATCGTCTGAAAATTGCTAGAGGACATTCATACTTTGCAATCCAAGACTTAATTAAATCCACCAAAAACCTGACATGATTGTAACGCGATTATTTTTGAAAAACATAAATCCCTGTGTCTCTGAGCCGCAACGACACGGAGTGATTCAGAGCGGGTCCTTCTGCTGTTGGTTCTGGACTGGTGGTGTTGTGTTGGTGGATAAAGCAGACTGCTCCGTGTTTGGTGTTGCTGTGCTGCTGTCACGTCTGTTCCGTGATCTCTGCGTCACCGACCGATTTGATATTAAAGTGAAAGAAAAAAAAAACGTTATAGTAAAGCCGCGGCCGGAAAATCAGGAAGCAACGTTACAATCAATCAATCAATCGATCAATGTTTATTTATATAGCCCAATATCACAAATGTTACATTTGTCTCAGTGGACTTCACAGTTTGTACAGAATATCAGTATGACAATACGACACCCTCTGTGCTTAGACCCTCACATCGTACAAGGAAAAACTTCCGAAGAAAACCCACAGTTTAAAGGGAACATGGGAGAAACCTCAGGGAGAGCAGCAGAGGAGGGATCCCTCTCCCAGGACGGACAGACGTGCAATAGATGCCGTGTGTAAATTGAAAAGATAATACATTTGCAACATAGGTAGTCCAAATGTTGGAAATGCATGTGTGTATAATGTATGTATACTACGCTATAACCGATTATCTTCCGTCACTGCATCGATACCGAATCGTCCACGTCCGCATCGCAATGCATCGTAGAAACGATTATTTTCAACACCCCTAATGTCAACCTGCGACAAAGGAATAACTGTTTGTAAAATCTTAAAGTTTTTCCACCGACCAATAACTCGCTCTACATGGATCCTCACACGAGAAAGTTGTCTAGATGTGTCCACTTCCTGTGCAGAAAGCTGCTTCTTTCCTTTTGTGAAATGAGGGATACGAAGGGTTGCACCATAGGCCGCAAGCTCGTCTCTGATGAGAAATCCTCTGTCTGCTAAAACCTCATCCCTAGGCTCCAAAAGTTTGAGGAAACCTGACTCCTGACTCCTTGTCTGAAACCCGTCCACCCCACCCAGGAGACAGAAATGAAATTGCACCAGCTGGAGTGATGCCGATCAAATATTTAATGGTGTTGTTGTGTTTATAGTTTGACCATGTCTGGGCCCTGGAAGTCAGATTACTGGGTCTAGCTATGAACATTTCTGCGCAATCTATTATGCACCGGCATCTTCTAAAGTTGCGCTTGAATATTTTTGGCATATTTTTAAGTACTGCACCCTTACTTGGCCATTTAATGAGTGGCTTGAGGACCAAGGCCATAGCAGGGACCCAGCTCCGCAAAATATTTGATAAGGTGGTTTTTGATACCTGAAATCTATAAGCCAAGTCAGTATTACATAGGCCCAACCTTAATTTCATCAATATAATCAATAGGTGGTCCTCTACTGTAAGTTTGTTGTGAATTCTTTCTACGCTGCCCATCATTTTTGTAATCAGCCACTCAAAGACCACAGAGGTCAGTCCTGTGAGAAAAATCAATTGTCCAATGTTGCACTTAACAGTGGTGTAGGAGAATGTAGATTTTTGCAGCTCCTCTTTCAGCTTTACATTTTCTGCTCGTAGTGTGTCAAACTCCTGTCGCAGGTTGACATATTCCTCCTGAAGTTGACTGTATCTCAGGTTCAGATCATCGTACTCTCTCTTTGGAACTGGGATATCCTCTTCAGCTTTAATATAGAAAAGTGAAAAATTAGCATGTGCTGCAACCAATGCAAACAAGTTCACAATTCAGGGGTTCTCACACATTTTTACCAATTAATTTTCAAAACTTTTCCATGACAGAAGAGAAGATACATTATTGATCCCAGGGGGAGATTTTTCCTCTGCATTTGACCCATCCAGGGGCCAGTGTACACGTCACACACAGACATACATATCAATTGGAGCAGTGGGCCTGGCAGGAGCACACACACACTAGGAGCACACTGACTCTTTCAGTGAGGGTGGGAACCCTGACAATCAATCAGTTAATTGTAAGATGATATATTCATATATTCATAAATATATTCATACCAGGACAATGATCCATGCTGCATTCTTGTTCTGGATCCATGCTGCATTCTTGTTCTGGAGTTTCAGAAGTAACACGTTGATTTGGTGCAGTGTCAGCTCTCCTCCTTTTCCTATGGTACCTACAGTAACAGCAGAAATGTATTGTTAGACTAATCCATATCTCAAAACAGCAGCTGTAGGCACCAAAGCTTATGCAAGAGAGGAAAACAAAACAAAACACGACAGAGGAGGGCAACTCTAATCTTACCTGTCCATCTTTGCATTTGGGTTCTGGCTTTGTTTTGTGTACATGAACACAGATGGCACAAAATCAGGACTACTAGAGTCCAATGATGCCTCGCCTGCAAAAATAAAACACAAACACGTTTGTTTAGCCTAGCAAGCTACTAGGCAAATCTAACGCCAGCTTATCAAACTTTAGCTGCATTTGATTATTATTCTACATCATACAGACAATCACTAATGTAAACAAGGCTTTCCCGTAAAATCAAAAGTAGGCTAGATAACCTCATTACCTGATGATATAAAGTGGGCGCTGCAGACGTGAGCATTTTTGATTATGTCCTCATTCCAGTCCACACGTTTAATCGCCTCCAGCCACAGACGCCGCCGGTTGCTCTGAAATAGGGCTGCAACAAACGACTAATTTGATAATCGATTAATCTATCGATTAATGAAACGATTAATCGACTATTCGGACTATTATGCCTTGCACAATTTCTCAAACGCAATCAACTTTTAGATGTAGCTTGAGGTTGTTTAGGCATGTGGAAACTAACAATGAAGACAATAAAGATGAATATTTGATTCAAAAATGCATATATTAATAAATTAACACATTTTGAACAAAATTAACATTGCTTTTTATTTAAAGTAAATAAATAATATTTCACATCAAAAGAAACAACAGTGTTTTAACAAATCGTATTAAATAATCTGATGACAGAACTGTAAACAGAATAGCTGAAACTTTAACAAACTAAATAACTCAGTTACCTCTAATCATTAACCCATGTTTGTATAATGGAGTTAACTCCATGTGTTGCTGCTAGTATACATAACACCTGACGTGGAAACGTTACTCGTGGATGGGGCTACAGAGCTGCTAGAAAGACAGTCGAACCCGGGGCATTCCTCCGTCTGAATGTGGTGCACTTTTGATAAATGTTTAGACAAATTGCTCGTGTTACCGCGGGTAAAGTTTAACCACACCTCGGAGCGTGTTCTCTCCGCCATCATCGCCGTGTGTTGCTGCATGTAGCAGCCGCATGTGTGTAAACCGCCCCGCCCCCTCGCACACAGACGGAGAGAGATCTCTCTTCTGGATTGGAAAGATGGAAAATATATCATAGACGCATTTGTTTGTCTTTTTGCATATTAGAAACGAGTTGGCGACACTAAGACTGCGATATAATGTTTATGTAGCAATAATACATGACGCGCGTAAAACACACGTGATGACGTCACCAACGAATCGACGACTGAATTAGTTGGCAACTAATTTGGTAATCGATTTTATTCGATTAAGTCGATTAGTTGTTGCACCCCTACTCTGAAATGGTCGTGGTCCTCTCGGAATCCTATAAAACTTTAGTCCGCCGGTGGAATAGCGATTCGTACAACCGTATACGCAACAACCAGACATGTTGATGCTGGGTACAGTTTGTAAATGCTTGCTAACCAGTTGCTACCTCGTCTTTGTCATTCAGAACTGCTGGAAAACAACACCACTTCTGTTGCCCACATGCGCGCGCAACTTTTTGATGACGTCGGCTGTAAAAGGGTCTATAGACAGCTAGTTTCTATGTGAACATTATGAGATGGACAGTCAGCTAAGAAGCTTTTTATACAAATACTCCAGATCAAAGTTAATCCAGTGGGGCTCCTGAAAGGGGGCAAGGGACACTTTGCTCCCAAATATTAAGCCTTGACCCCCATCTTAAAATTGATATGATCAAAAAATGATCTGCATTGTCGGAGGCCTTTTTTCCTCATTATCATGTCAAATTGTACAGCTTTCCTTAGTTTTTAATGCAGAAAGATGACTATATTAGAGGTCCCATGGCATGGTCCTTTCTACTGATCATAATACCATTGTTGAGGGATATTACAATAGAAAAATACTGTGCAATTTTCCAAACTCAGATTGGTTTCTCATACATTATCTCTGTATAGTATGAGTTTTCACTCCCTGTGCTAAACGGCTCGATGGAGTTCCTGCCCCCACCCTCCTGTGCGTCCAGTGTGCTCCGATTGGTCAGCTCTGCCACTCTGTTCTGATTAGTCAACCACCAGAGAGGCTCTGCCCCTGTTGACATCTGCCGTAAAGTGGTTTAGCGGGTACTTAGCAACATAGCAATACTAGATTTGAGAATCGATAGATAGAGTTATATAGATAAATAGATAGCTTACATATAGCATACAATGGCGTATGGAGCATACAACTTCGAACCTCCGTTCGATCCTAGAATAGACCAAATCGCGAGTCTTGCCTCGCCGTTCACTAGAGCAGATCAAACAGTGTCATTGTGGTACGTTTTTATCTAGTATATGTCTTACATTTCAGATGTCATCAGATGTACCTACAACTGTTGTTATTTAGGTGCCGTTGTGGAAACTGCGCTTTGATGCCAAGTGACGGAGAAAACGTGTGCTGCAATAGCATAAGAAAGGTAGCCTAGCTTAGTTACATTATGTAGGCAGCTAGCTGAAAACACCAACAGTAGCACACATATACCAAGATATACAGCATACATATTTTTCAAGTCAATAGACTATTATATGCACTTTTATTACTTCCTTAGTAATTGAATGTTTATTTTGTAAACCTTTCCCATAGTTGGTTTAATTGCTAAACGTGTTTTGTAACACATCTTACCTTCATAGGTTGTAACACGCATGCTGCAAGTTCCAGAACCCATGCATGGTTGACCATCCAGGACTAGAGCTCTGCTTGAACCCATACACCCTGCAGAATCTCCACAATATTTATAAATACAGTTTCTGACCTTTGACAAACACAACGGAAGAAGAGTAAGTTATAGTTACCTGTAATAAACTACTACCGTTTGATGAAAAATCAAATCATGGTTGGCTATATATCAGGGGTGGCCAACCCGCGGCTCTCGAGCCGCATGCGGCTCTTTGCCTAGTTTCATGCGGCTCTTCAGTTCATATTAGGGGTGTAACGGTATTCGTCCCGTACCGTCACGGTTCGGACGTCACGGTTCGGCACATGCAGTCACACGGCGAATACGCCTTTTTTACGAGTGGGAAAAAAGTCTGTCACTCAGGGCAGTATTACACTATATATAATCCAGGGGGCGGTATTGCGCCTAAAAGCCAGCCGCCCGTAAATAACAAATGAAGAACAAGAACAAAACACAACAAAACGAACACAATATATGAAGAAGAAAAGTTAGCTATGGCGAGTTCACACAACACACAGGAGCTAGAAGACCCACCTGCTTCTTTTAAATCAGCTGTGTGGGAACATTTCGGGTTCCCTGTGGACTACAACAATGATGGGGTGCGAGTTGTGGATCGGACGAGGACGGTGTGTCGGTGTTGTTCCACAGCGGTGCGGTATGCTAGTGGTAACACCTCAAACATGCTCAATCACATCCGAGTCAGTCTCAGTCCGCAGCGAGAGGGTTTTCTCCACGGCAGGTGACATAGTTACCGCCAACAGATCTGCCCTCACTACTGACAACGTAGACAAACTCATCTTTTTGAAGACAAACTTGAAAATAGAGTAAAGCTTGAGTACCTTTATTTAGGCATAATGGCCTCACACACTCACAAGTTAATTACACATGTTAGACATTGCTCCTAATGGTACAGAATTTATTTTTGTTTTATATTATTGTATTTATTTTATATTTTGACATCAGGAGATGTTATACAGTTCTGTATTGCCTTTTATTGATTGTGATTGAAACACTTTCTTATTATTTATTTTAATATTTTCAAGACATTCTTTTTAGTTGTACAGCTTATTTAACCTTTTTGTTTGACATCAGCCATTATAAATAATATGGCCATCTGTGTGTGTGTGTTACTGTTTGTAGTTTGTTTTTAACTGTGTAATACAGTTAATGATTCCAAATGTTAGAGTTCCTTATTTTCATACCAAAACTTGCACGACTGTTAAAAATAAATAACAGCAAAAAAAATTATGCATTTGTGACTTTTCTTTGCTTTTCCTTGTTGTACCGAAACCGTACCGAACAGTGACCCCCAAACCGAGGTACGAACCGAACCGTGACTTCTGTGAACCGTTACACCCCTAGTTCATATCGAATTGTGTGAGTTTGGGGGAGAGACACTGACTCCTGACAAGTGTTGAACGGTGTACCGATACTTGAAAGGTACCGCAATACCCTGCCGTTAAAAACGTTACGATTCCTCCGTTTCATTAGTATCGGTACTTTAAGAATGACTGGGGAAAGTACTCCGCGAGAAAGCGCCGTTTTACTAAGAGCCGTGTGTGTTCAGCGCTCTGCTTCCACTCCCTGCACTGCAGCCGTGCCTACAGTCCCGCCCCTCTCAAGCACGCTCAAGTGCCTCCCCTCTCTCGTGCACGCGCTAGCTGCCAGAGCATGTGAGAAAACGAGAAGCATGGCTGCAAGTGGGAGTGCAACTGCCGCTGCGCCTCGGCTTGTTGACAAAAAAGACTCCAGAAGCTACATTTGGATGTATTTGAGCTATATCTCTGACAGTGAGGGCAAGCCTACGGACACCACGAGGGCTGTCTGTCAGACATGTATTAATTTTTATTTAATATGAATTCTTGTCATTTATTTTATTTATTGTTCTCATTGTTTAAAAGTTTGTGTTATGGTTCTGGTGTGAAATAAAGCACAATAATTACATTTAAGACTGTTTCCCTTTTTTTAAGAAAAGTATCGAAAAAGAATCGGAATCGCAATTCTTGACTTGGTATCTAAACCAAAATGTTGGTATCGTGACAACACTAGCTACTCCTGACAGTTAAACCTGATATTAAGTAGGTCTGTTAAGTATTGAATGCTGATCATTCTGACGTAATTTGGCCGGTCAAAGTTGTTTGGGCTCGGATAAAATCGCTCCGTTACTTTCGTCCCGGCTCTCCCTACGTGTGTATGTGTGGTGTCAGGTGTCAGTATGAGAGGATGACAGCGCGTCTAATTTTGATGTGGCCCAAGAGCCAATCACAATAATACCTGCAATGCAGTGAACCAATCACCTTTGAGGGAGGGGGGGGAGGGGGAGGAACCTATCGTTGATTAAACACTATCCAGTGTTTCCCCTACCATTGTCTTGGAGGGGCGCTGCGCCCCGCCAACGGAGCCCCGCGACCCCCCCTGAAATTCAAGGTGTTTACAAAAATATATATAATTTTTTTAACTAAACGCTTTCATTTGAAGTTGTGAGTTTAGTGTTTTTGACCCTAAGAAACACTGATGCATTAATCAATAACAATAATCCACAGCTCCTCTCTCTGCTCCAGAGGATTTAAAATATATATCCCAATGTCACAAAAATGCATCAGGGACGTGGTTGAAATCTTGTCTCCAGAAAACAAAACACTGAAACAAGAGGTATCAGTGACTGTGTGTGTGATGTGGCTCTTTGCAGTAACATGGAAAAAATGTGGCTCTTAACCTCTGACTGGTTGGCCACCCCTGCTATATATAAATGATATGTTATAGGAGCAAATAATTCAGGAAAGAAAGGCTACTAAGTATTTCCATCAAACTTTATTTTTTACAAATGTACAAAATGTGTGAATGTATATTTATACACTGTACATCATCCATTCCTCTCCTGATAGGCGTTTTCGATATCTTGCGTATCGCAGCTTTGTAAGCTGGTGCTGGGGATATTTAGGGCGAGGCATCAGAGTGGTGATTCCGTCGTGTGTTGTGCTCCGGATCCGCCAGGAGTTTCCAGATCTGGCTGGACAATATGTAGGATTTCGACCTCCTTTGGGGGGAAACGGGAGAAACGGCTGACAATCATTTCCTCCTTGGGGGGCCTGTCAAATTTAGTTGACAGGTCCTTTGGGACGTGGATTCGTTTCAGCTCGTCCAGAAAGACTTTGTGAAACACAAGCCTCGTCAGCTCATCCACATAGACTGAAAAAGAAAGCATTGTATAAATAATTTGTTATTGTTATTCACTTTTTGTATTTAATATAATACTTTTATTGTTCATTGTATCTTTAATCATTTGAAATGTAAGTTCTGTTAATAATAATACAAATAAAAACTAATATTTCACAACTTACTGTATGTAGGGTCGTTCTTAACAGGCTTGACCGTACACTCTCCCCTCTTTGATTTTGGATAAGCCAATTTGAAGACAAGTTTTCCTGCAGTAGTTGTCGCTTGGTCACACCCAGCATTCTCGTTGTGATGCATTGCTGCTAGACACAACCCATAGAATAGCAAAATAAAATGACAGAATAAAACCCTCATGCCACTAAACAGTGACTGTGTTATAAGATGCTACAGAATAAAGTATACAGAGTATTACCTGCACAACATTCCAATGAAGGGGAAAACCACATGTTTTGGGGTAAAACGCAGAATTAAGTTGTGGAAGGACTCCAGGGATGAGGTTTGGTAGTGATGGCTTAGCTTTAGCACATCTTTGAGAACTCTCTTGTTGGTGAGTATCGTTTCAACTCTGGCGAGTGTTATTGAGCCTTGAGTAAAATGACAAAGACATTAGGTAAATCACCAGCACATTAGAACATTACAACAATAATTTGCCATAACAACAATGTTATATTTACATTCTATATTGTTGATCTTATGAAGGAAGTGAAATATTGAACTTACCACCTTTTAGGTAAGGTTTATTTGCATCGCTTGCGGCTCCCACAGGATGTGTGCACTTGGGGAACAGGGGGTCATCATGCACGTTCCTGCTTGTTCCTCCTCCAACTCCAGTCGAGGTCTCTTGCGAGGTCCCAATCCTGGGCCCTTTATTGGTGTAGAGGACAAGGGGATTTCTGTGTAGGTGGAAGTTTTAGTGCCAACACTTTTGAAAGACACCGTGGCCTGGATGCCTGTTAATAAAAAGGGAAAAGTGCATAAATACTATGTACATTAGATAATACATTGTAAAAGGCCAACAACTTGTGTACATCTGACAGATTAATTCATGAAAAATGTCAAACTACAAACAGCACTGTATTTCTTGTAGTCAACATAACAGTATTTCTGTGATATACAATAATATCAAATAAGGTTTTATTTATAGAGCACATTTAAAAACGATTTTTGGTCGAGCCCAAGTGCTGTACATGTAATAAAAGCACAATTAAGGTAATGTATCTGTGATTTGTCAGTGTTATAGTCTACCTTTGCTTCTCACGTGTGCCGATTTCAGTGTTCCCCGGGCCAACTGTGTAGCAACAGAAATGGCGGACACTTTACATTCCACTGTCTGTGTTCCCACAGACCGTGTCTCAACCCTCTGAGTTCCCACACAAACAGTCTGTGGACGGTCTGTTTGACATCCGACTGTACTGGAGCAGTGGGTATTGTGTTCCTGCTGTGATGTACTCTAAGAAAGATACACATAGTATTCATACAATTCATTTTGTATCCGAGGAAAACAGTCAATTTCATAAAAGCAACACTTTTACAATTACAATGTTCTACAGATAGTCTGCTACCTTTTCCCATGTAGCGTAATATTTCAGACTCTTTGTAGCTCAGTAGCATAGCTGCTAGGACCGCCAACTTCAATGTAATTATGTTTGGCGACTGACCGTAAGTTAAATCAGCCAGAGTATACTGTCTATGAGTATTTCGTGTGTGTTTGCAGACGAAATTCTCCAGCTATGATTATCTATCAGTAATCAACACAGTTAGCTTGCCAGCTAATATGCTAACCTAATATGCAGTTTAACAGCTAGTCTAGGCTTAGCAAGAACATCTTACAATTGCAATATTTTTTAAGTGATTACTTAAAAAACAATGATTTATTTGAAGATTTTCAGTCTGGCTTTAGAACACATCATAGCACAGAGACAGCTCTGGTCAAAGTCACAAATGACATTCTAATAGCCTCTGACAAAGGACTTGTCTCTATTCTTGTTTTGCTCGATCTCAGTGCTGCATTTGATACTATCGATCATGATATCTTATTGCAAAGACTAGACCACTTAGTTGGCATACAGGGAACTGCCTTAGGCTGGTTTAGGTCCTATCTATCTGAACGCTCTCAGTTTGTACGTGTCAATGATTGACACGAGGGACTCACAAGAACTCAAATGCACGATTCCGTGGACTTCAAAAAATATCTTTTATTATTAAAAGATGAGTGAAAAACAAAGAACGCTAGGATCTACTAGGACCATACACCAGATCTCTAGGTTCCACTAGGATAATTTGAACCGTGTAGAAGTTTACAGACATAGCTCGCCGTGGAAACAAGACGAACCGACAATAGACAAAAGGAGAGCAGGGCTATAAATACACACAACAGTTAATGGGGCACAGGTGAAAACAATCAGGGGCGGGGCTGGTGATGATGAGCACACGTGACACACAAGCTGGCAGGTGACACACAAAGACATGAAGTGTAGACACCTGGAAAGAGAGAGTAGAGTCAATAACAAAATAACATGTAAGGCCACAATAACAAACACAAAACAATAAGCTCACAGACTCTTAACGCTGAAACCTTACAGTACCCCCCCTCTTACGGACGGCTCCAGACGTCCCTGAAAGCTGAGACTGCCCTCTATCGAAGTCCGATATAAGGGTCTTGTCCACAATAAAGCTGCCTGGGATCCAACACCTCTCCTCTAATCCATACCCCACCCAGTCGACCAGGAACTGTCTACCTCTGCCCCTCTTCCTTTCCGACAGTATTTTGTCCACTGTGTACACTTGACCCCCGTCGACAACCCGGGGAGGTGGAGGGGACGTGGAGGCAGGAACCAGTCTGCTTTCTTTGGCTGGTTTTACCTTGCTGACATGGAACGTGGGGTGGACCTTGATGGATTTCGGAAGACATAAACGGACAGCAACAGGGTTAATCACTTTGGCTATGGGAAAAGGACCAACGAACCGGGGAGCCAGCTTCCTGGAGGCGACATGAAGAGGAAGATCCTTGGTGGATAGCCACACTCGTTGTCCGGCCTGGTACTTGGGGGCTGGACGTCGTTTCCGGTCGGCCAATGCCTTCATGCGAACGGCACTCCTCTGTAACATATGGCGAACTCCCGCCCAGACCCGACGGCAGCGTCGAACCAGAGCATGGGCTGATGGTACCGTGACCTCCTTCTCGAGCTCCGGAAACAAAGGAGGTTGGTACCCATGGACACATTGAAACGGGGAGATACCGGTGGCTGATGTGGGTAAGGTGTTGTGTGCATACTCCACCCAAATCAGACTCTTACTCCAGGTGGTGGGTTTCTCGGACGCTAGGCATCTCAAACAGGTCTCCAAATCCTGATTCATCCTCTCTGCTTGTCCATTTGACTGTGGGTGGTATCCGGAGGTCAGACTAACAGTGGCTTGGATTAGGCGACAAAACTCCCTCCAAAAGCGTGATACGAACTGTGGGCCTCGGTCTGAAACGACATCACTGGGAAAACCATGGATCCTGAACACATGGGACAACATGGCCTCTGCTGTTTCCTTGGCGTTAGGTAACTTGGGCATGGCGACAAAGTGTGCCATTTTAGAAAAACGATCAACCACAGTGAGTATGGTGGTATTACCTGCCGATGTTGGTAATCCTGTCACGAAGTCCAATGAAATGTGAGACCATGGTCTGTTGGGAATGGGCAGAGGTTGGAGAAGACCTGCCGCAGCTTGCCGAGAAGTTTTGTTCCTGGCGCACACAGGACACGCTGCTACATATTCTGCAACATCCTTCCACATTCCCGGCCACCAGAATCTGTGTCTCACCATGAAAAGGGTCCTTTTGTTCCCAGGATGACAGGTAAGTACCGACGTATGGGCCCAATGAACAACTTGCCCTCGAAGTTGCTCTGGCACAAACAAGCGATTCAGAGGACACCCTCTAGGGACAGGATTCCCAACGTTAGCCTGTTTGACCTTGGCTTCAATGGGCCAGGTCACACTCCCTATCACTCGGTCTGGCCGTAGTATGGGATCTGGACTCTTGGGGACTGGCTCAGGATCATACATTCTGGAGAGTGCATCCGGCTTTCCATTCTGCGAACCAGGTCGATATGACAGAGTGAACCTGAATCTATTAAAGAACAATGACCATCTGGCCTGCCTAGAGTTCAGACGCTTAACCCTCCTGATATATTGCAGGTTTTTATGATCCGTCCAGACCAGGAAATCCTGCTCCGCTCCCTCCAGCCAGTGCCGCCACTCCTCCAAAGCAATCTTCACAGCCAACAGTTCCCGATTTCCCACGTCGTAATTCCTCTCAGCAGACGATAGCTTACGGGAGAGGTACGCACACGGATGAAGCTTGTTGTCCCCTGCTGACCTCTGGGACAGTATAGCTCCAACGCCGTCGTTGGAGGCGTCCACTTCCACCACAAACTGTCGGTGGCGATCAGGTACAGTCAGGATGGGAGCTGTAGTGAACCTCCTCTTCAGTTCCAGGAAGGATTTCTCTGCCTGTGGATTCCACACAAACTGAACCTGGGGAGAGGTAAGGGCATGGAGAGGCAATCGTACTGAAATTGCGTATGAACCGTCTGTAAAAGTTAGCAAACCCCAAGAATTGCTGAACTTTCTTTCTAGAGTCTGGCGTGGGCCAGTTCTCCACGTCACTGACCTTAGCTGGGTCCATTTCCACCTTGTTAGGGGAAATCATAAAACCCAAAAATGCCACAGATTTCACATGAAACTCGCATTTTTCGGCTTTTACAAACAAATGGTTAGCCAGGAGTCTCTGAAGAACAAGGTGAACATGGTTAACATGAATATTCTCATCTGGGGAAAAGATGAGGATATCATCGAGATACACAAAACAGAAAATATTCAGGAAATCTCTTAACACATCATTAATGAGGGCTTGGAAAACAGCAGGTGCATTACAAAGTCCAAAAGGCATCACCAAATATTCATAATGTCCCGTAGGTGTATTGAAACCTGTTTTCCACTCATCCCCCTCCCGGATGCGCACAAGGTGATATGCATTCCTTAGGTCAAGCTTGGTAAATACCTTGGCTCCCTGTAACAGTTCGAATGCCGTAGAGATGAGTGGAAGGGGATATCTGTTCTTAACTGTGATCTGATTAAGTGGACTGTAATCAATACAGGGCCTTAATGAACCGTCCTTTTTCCCTACAAAAAAGAAACCTGCTGCTGCTGGGGATGATGATGGCCGAATCAAGCCAGCTTTGAGTGAAGATCCGATATACTCCTCCATGGCCTTCCTTTCCGGACCAGAAAGAGAATACAACCGTCCTTTTGGGATAGTAGAGGCCGAGAGAAGGTCTATAGGGCAATCATACGGTCTATGGGGAGGCAAGGAAGTAGCTCGTGTCTTGTTAAACACCTCCTTAATGTCCAGGTAACACTCTGGCACTTTGGATAAGTCAGGAAAGTCAGATGGTTTAGCAGACGTGACACTGTCCCTATCTGACGCCTGTTTAAAGCTCCCAGGTCTGTGTGGTCTACTCGAACCTGTATGAGAGGCTAAACAAGAACGAGAGCACTCACTCCCCCACCCCTTAACCTTTCCTGTAAGCCAGTCCATGTGAGGGTTATGTTTAACAAGCCAAGGGTAACCCAAAATGAGAGGCTGTTGAGCTGAGTTAAATAAATGAAAGCTAATATGCTCACGGTGCTCCTGATCTATGACAATTTCTATGGGTTCCGTGCGATGAGTAACTGTACATAAAAGGCGGCCATCCAACGCACTAGCTTCTAATGGCTGATCTAAGAGGACAATGTTTAAGTTCAACTCTTTAGCCAGCTCCCAGTCTAACAAGCTCTCATCAGCCCCAGAGTCAATTAATGCATCCTGAGTTACAGTTTTATCCTTCAATTTCATTTGTACCTGAGTCAGCCTTCTCGAGGAAGGGTCGAAAGAAGTCATTCGGCTCACCAGCGTCCCCCTTCCCACTGATGAGCCTGATCTTTTGCCGGACAGGCTGCCAGAACATGACCCTGCTGGCCGCAGTAGAAACACCTCCGCTCCCGTAGGCGGCGCTGTCGCTCCTCCGGGGTGAGTTTGGCTCTTCCGAGCTGCATCGGTTCCTCCGCGGCGCTAGGGGGCGATGGTCGCTCTGGAGACGAAGTCCGGGTATTTCTCCGCCAACCGTAGTGCTCCCTCTGTAATCCCCGTCCGAAGAGTGTAGTGGAAGCTGCTTCCTCCTCCCTCTGTCGACGTCTCTCAGCTAGACGTTGGTCCACCCGGATAGCCATGGCAATGAGTGAGTCCAACTCCGCAGGCAACTCTAACGGAGCTAACTGATCCTTTATGGGATCTGCTAATCCATGCAGAAACGCATCAAAAAGAGCCGCGGAGTTCCATCCGCTCTCCGCTGCCAGGGTCCGGAATTCGATCGCGTAATCCGCCACCCTCCTCTGCCGTTGTCTGATGTTTACCAGGGCTCTCGCTGACTCTCTCCCAGGTGCTGTCTGGTCAAAAATGTTCTTCATTGAGTCCATGAAAAACTTTACCGACTGGCAAACAGGCGAGTCTCGGGCCCATTCCGCTGTTGCCCAGGCTCCTGCCCTTCCCGTCAAGTGAGATATCATGAAAGCTACCTTAGCTTGATCGGTGGGAAATGCTGCGGGCTGATGTTTGAAGTGGAGGTCGCACTGAATCAGGAATGGACGACAGTTTCCCGAATCCCCGGAGAACTTCTCCGGTGAAGCGAGGCGGAGTGAAGACGATGGCATGGATATTGGCACTGGGATCAACGGAGGGGCAAACCCGACCTCTGCTGGACCGGAAAACTCCGCCGCAGGAACAGCAGGACGTCCCTCGAGGTGCGTAAGTATGTCCCGCATCTTCTCTGCCAGGTGATTTAATTCGGTTGTCACTGTTACCTGGAAGTTGTGCTGACGAGCATTTACGTCTTGAACCCCCTGTATCATTGTTGTCAGCTGCTCCTCCTGCTGACGCAAGCGTGTTCCTTGCACTTGCAAAGCCGTTTTGAACACGGTGGAATCGGCTGAGTCCATCTTGTTAGGTCGGTTCGTTCTGACACGAGGGACTCACAAGAACTCAAATGCACGATTCCGTGGACTTCAAAAAATATCTTTTATTAATAAAAGATGAGTGAAAAACAAAGAACGCTAGGATCTACTAGGACCATACACCAGATCTCTAGGTTCCACTAGGATAATTTGAACCGTGTAGAAGTTTACAGACATAGCTCGCCGTGGAAACAAGACGAACCGACAATAGACAAAAGGAGAGCAGGGCTATAAATACACACAACAGTTAATGGGGCACAGGTGAAAACAATCAGGGGCGGGGCTGGTGATGATGAGCACACGTGACACACAAGCTGGCAGGTGACACACAAAGACATGAAGTGTAGACACCTGGAAAGAGAGAGTAGAGTCAATAACAAAATAACATGTAAGGCCACAATAACAAACACAAAACAATAAGCTCACAGACTCTTAACGCTGAAACCTTACAATGATGAATCTTCCACGCAAACCAAAGTTAGCCACGGAGTGCCACAGGGCTCAGTGCTCGGACCTATTTTGTTCACATTATATATGCTTCCGTTAGGCAATATTATAAGGAATCATTCTGTAAATGTTCATTGTCATGTGGATGATACTCAACTATATTTATCAATCAAGCCTGATGAAATTAATCATCTAAATAAAATTCAAGACTGCCTCAAGGACTTAAAAACGTGGATGACCTTAAACTTTTTGATGTTAAACACGACCAAACTGAAGTTATTGTACTTGGCCCGAAGAATCTACGAAACAAATTATCTAAAGATATACTAACTATGGATGGCATTAATTTGGCCTCCAGTGAGACTGTAAGGAATCTTGGTGTTATATTTGATCAGGATTTATCCTTTAACGCCCACATAAAATCAATTTCAAGGACCGCCTACTTCCATCTACGTAACATTGCAAAAATCAGGCATATCTTGCCTCAAAACGATGCAGAGAAACTAGTCCATGCATTTGTTACTTCAAGGCTGGATTATTGTAACTCTTTATTATCAGGGTGTACCAAGAAGTCAGTCAAGTCGCTTCAGCTAATTCAAAATGCTGCAGCTCGTGTACTAACCAGAGTTAGGAAAAGGGACCACATTACTCCTGTTCTGGCTGCCTTACACTGGCTCCCTATAGAACACAGGATAGAATTTAAAATTCTTCTTCTCGCCTACAAAGCCCTTAATGGGCAGGCGCCATCTTACCTTAAAGAACTCATTATACCCTACTGTCCTACTAGGGCATTGCGTTCCAAGAATGCAGGGTTGTTGGTTGTTCCTAGAGTCTCTAAAAGTACAATGGGAGCCAGAGCCTTTTCTTATCAAGCTCCACATTTGTGGAATCAGCTTCCAGTTTTTGTTCGGGCGGCAGACACCCTATCCGTTTTTAAGAGTGCGCTTAAGACCTTCCTTTTTGATAAAGCTTATAGTTAGGGCTGATTAGATTCAGCCCCTAGTTTTGCTGATATAGGCTTAGTTTGTCGGGGGACATCTTACTTCTTCCTTCTCTCTGTCTATACCTGTGTACTCCCATGTTCCGATTAACCCAGCTTCCCCAAATTTCTTTCTTTTTGGTGTCTATATACGCTGGGATCCGGAGTCATGGATGATCCTGCGGTCCTGTGTCCTGCATCACGAGCCCTGGATCTTGAGTCGTGGCTGTGGTCCTGGATCATAGGTCCTGGATGGATATCCTCGTGGATTCATCTTCCTATTATACACACATGCATTTCCAAACATTTGGACTACCTATGTTGCAAATGTATTATCTTTTCAATTTACACACGGCATCTATTGCACGACTGTCCGTCCTGGGAGAGGGATCCCTCCTCTGTTGCTCTCCCTGAGGTTTCTCCCATTTTTCCCTTTAAACTGTGGGTTTTCTTCGGAAGTTTTTCCTTGTACGATGTGAGGGTCTAAGGACAGAGGGTGTCGTATTGTCATACTGATATTTTGTACAAATGTGAAGTCCACTGAGACAAATGTAACATTTGTGATATTGGGCTATATAAATAAACATTGATTGATTGATTGATTGAATATTATACAGTTAGTCTGCTACGTTCGGTCATTCTTTGTAGCTGGCATGAAAACAATGTTTTTCATAACATCTCTAGGTTAGAGATTCTAGCTTAGCTTATTAATGGTAGCTCGGTAGAATACACGAACGGCAACTGTAATTACTGACCGTACGGTTAAATCACCCGGAGTATACTGTCTGAGTATTTTGTGTGTGTTTGCAGACATTCTCCTGCTATGAGATACCAGTAAGGCCATGTGCTAACATCGGTGTTGAGGTCTGGGAATGCTCGTTAGCTCTCGTGTTTACCTCGGTAGCATAGCATAGCATAGACACAGTCGTGGTAGATACATTGTTTGTTTTAAACAGAATAAATACACAAACCACAATGAATACTTACAGGTTGTGTACCCGAATCGCCCGCTGGTCCAAACAAAGTAGGAACAGCATCGTCCTCCAATATCAGCTTTGCAAGTCCGAAGCTAAACATTGTTAAGTTTTTAAAGCTTTGGTCCGTGAAATGCCGCGCACACACAACAGTACCGGCTGGTAAATCAGCTGGAACAGTGTTAAAAAGGAATGTCAACCACTGACTTCGTCGTGGTTCTGCCTTCGGTACTGCAAACATTGTGGATTTATCCACACAAGACAGGCAACAGACCCTCCGCGACATGACTGGATAGAGCTTTGAAAAGAAGCAGGTTTTACGACACTTAATATGGTCGGCTGGCAGAGGAAGTGACGTCACGCGGTGCAGCTACGTCACGCAGGGCAGGAAGTAAACAATGGAAACTGAGAAAGCTCCAATGAGACTTTTGGGGGAGGTCTTTTCTGTGTTAGAGTTTTACTCCCTACAGGGTGTACTTTGAGGGGTTTTGACTTTGCAGACTGTTTACATGCATGGACACCTTCATAACACACAAGGAGACGGGTAATGTTGCAGAAGGAGGGGGGTTTTTAGAACCCACCTTGTCTCTGTGTGTCTTTTGGCGAAAGGAGCAAAATCATAACAACGAGGGAAATCATAAAAACACACCAAGATGCCAGGTTAAACAATAATCTGTTTTAATTAAACAAGGTAATAATAGAATGCAATACAATATATTTAAAGGAAGTACTTCCTGCTCTTGTTCTCGTGCCGTTGAGATCCTTCGGTCGTTCACAGCCAGAGAAGAGAGATCGAACTTAATGCAACACTAACTTATATAGTCCAGAACAAGAGAAGAGGGGTGACTTGAATTTTCCTTCACCCCAGGTCATCCCATTGGGAGATTTAAAACAAGATATCTTCCCTTAGCGAATCAGCTCGTGCCAGCAGAGGTGATTAATTTGTTTCTGAGCTGATAATAAAACATCTGGTGTCCGTTATCTCATCCTTCCTGCACAGGCCTTCTTCCCCCACCTTTCTACACATTCCAGAGGCTTTTTAATTATGTTTAACTTCTACCCTCTTCGCTTATTCAAAGATAATCTTTACATTTCTCCTATTTGCAGCTTTTGTTTACACACTGCTATTACTAATACAAAGTAATTAAACACACATATATAAAGTAATTAAACACACATATACCATTCAAGATAAGTAGACTTCTCTGAAACATGACATACTGGAGATCTTAAGCAGAAGAACTGTCATCCACACAGCCTACTTAACTTCCCCTTCCCCCCACAGAGCAATAAAACCTATTTAGCACCCAGGCACCCAGGAATGTTTGAAGCAAGTTTAGTCCTCACATTTATGAAAGGATAAAACAGAGAAATCAATACAAAAACACAAACACAGGTATTGTTTGAACAGTATTCACTTAACTGCTGCTATTGATAATTACCAGAGAAACTCCAGGGCCTCTTTCAATATCTGGAAATTGCAACAAGACTTTCTGCCATTTCTACTGTAACACTCTTCCCAAATATCAGATGATATAATCATTAATCCCCCTTTTTATCTCTCAAGAGATAAACTTACACAAGACATTTTGAAACATATCTACTATCATTCTGTTCTACTGTGTCTGTCCCCCAATATTGTATAAATCTATCAGAAACTGAGACCCAAAGTACTTGAAAGTTTGGGAACAGAACACCATCTTCCATGGCAGTAAAGGAACCATCAGGGGGCGATCTGAGTACTAGGAAGCAGTCTCCTTGTGTGGTGAAATCATCAGCCCCCCCCCCCCCCCCCTCAGAGGAATACGCCAACAAGGGCAGCTGATAGGGAGGGGGAGATGCGGCTTTCCCTTCACTGGTGGAACTGATCAGAGAGAAGTAGACTCCTCTGCTGCCTCGACAAGTCCCCCTTTGTCCGCTGACAGCCGCTTCCGAGTAGTCTGCTGTAGGGATGTCTTCAGGGTCGTTCTCGTCCAGTCCACTGATGACAGCTTCCGAGTCGTCTGCTGTAGGGATGTCCTCCGGATCCTGCTCCTCCCGTCCACTGATGACAGCTTCCGAGTCGACCTCCTCTGCGAGGATCACGTCCATCCTGATGTCATCCCCGGTCCTAGCAGGTGGTTTCCTCGCCGCACACTGGCTCCCGTGGTACGAGCTGTCCCCCTTTCCTCCCACGCGGACGGCATGAGAGATCCGCTGGGTCACTCGGTCGGGGCCGGAGAGCCTGGGGTTGAGCCACTTTGTCCTGATGACCTTCAGCCAGACGAACTCTGCTGTGTCCGCCTCCTGCGTCTCGTGTCCCCCTTTGGCATCACCAACCTGTGTGGAGAAATCTGATACAAATCCCTCAAGCTCAGGGCTCCGGGGCCCTCCGCTGTTTGACCCACCATTGCGTAAGCAGCTTGGAGCCTGTTGGTGGGGTCTCTTAAAAATAACAGACGTCTGTGAACAGGTTTTCTAAATTAAATGTAGACCTCCTATCTGCCAGTGAAGCTTCAGAATCTTAATACTTGGTGTGTGGCCACAAAACAAAACTCCAACATCTCTAGGTGAACCAAATAACATATTTCAATAGCTCTGAGTTTCTGACAAGCGTCTGTGTTATTCTTAATGAAATCCTTGAGATCCCATTTAAAATCTAAATATAATATGAACTGCTAATGTTTCTGGTAAAGAAACACACTAATGTTATGGATTCAAAAAATAACCAAAATCATGATACTGACAAAGTGAATGATTTCCTGGTGATACTGCTTCTTCCTGTCAGTGCTTAAATATTATCAAGCTGAAAAAATGAATACAGAATTCCAACAAACTGTCATCAAATGTCTTTCCATTATGAATTTAGATGAAATGTATATCCCCATAATGACCTAAACAATAAAGTCTATGGCTTTTACTTCTTTACCAGGCTAATTACATGATGTTGTCTAAATTACATTTGGTCTCATTACATTACAATGTTTTAGCTTTAACTGTAATATGTTCTTTGTACATTTCAAACCTCAGTTACTTTAATACCTGTTGAAACATTACTCACCGGTCAACTTCCTCAGTATTCCATTCTGAAATTACCTCTCTCACAGTAGCCCCTTGGCCACTGATTCTGCATCTATGTTACCTGTTATAACTCAATCAATATTAGAAACATGTCAACATTCATCAAACAGTATCTTATCCCCAGATATGGAGCAGGTCCATTCTAAAACTGTCAATCAATGGTCAGATTGAACATCCGAGTTGGGGCAGAAGGTTCCTTTCAGTCCCTAAATGCAAAATGTACCTTGTAAAGTTTACACTCCCCCTTTTTACACATAACTCATGTGTAACCAAAATCCTGTATGGGAAGAAAACCTTCAGGTATTAAGGGATTATAAAAAATACCCAACATTTTTCCCAAATATACATCCATCATTTCCACAGTAAACACTTCAGTGAAATTAAGTGTTTCTCTCCATCCTTCAGTCCTAAAAGAAACAGAATCTTCATGTTTTAGTTTGAGTTTCACATTCTGTAAACTGCCACCTCCTGTGGGAGTGAAATATCAAGTAGATTAGAAACGGGTCACCTGTACGGTTTTCCAATTTTTTGTGGAATTTTAGGAAAACCTCTCATTTCCCACGGAGCCCCAGAATAATGTGTTAGTCCAAAAGCATGCTTGATTAGTCATTGTTTTAAATCATGCAGTTGCACTGATCACATGCAGACATACACTCACACTCACACTCACACTGTCAGGTTGTAAAGTCAAGTTTGATCAGAGTCACCCCAGAGTCAGTCCTTGACAGTGTCTTCTCAAGTTACACTGTCAGTCAGGGTCAAAGGTCAGTTGGTCTCAGTCTTTTTGGCCATGTGTGTGCTCTGCAGAGACTTTGATATTTCAGCATAGGCCAGTATCCTTTGTCTACAAAAATCTGTCATATATGGAGCGCCATCATTAATTAATTCACGATTACAACTATAATTTTCAAGCTACATCTAACTTTTCATCGGAACAGCTGTTCCCCACATTCCCTGAAAAGTGTTAGCCAAAAAATGTCGCTTCCTTATAGTATTACTACAGTTTATTAACACCTAATCTATATTAAAATGTCTAATAGATCTACTTCAGAAACTTGTGTACTTAATTATTATCTTGTGTCAAAACATTACTAGGATCTGTGTAGCTCTGCATTTCATAGCTCATTAAACCCATTTATCTTCAATTCTGGTCTACTTAAAAACAATGTTAAATTCTTTAGCAGTGTGTGGAACCCTGGGTGTCCGAACATGAAACAACTACTCCCTACTTTATCATGGATCCAAAAACAGAAGTCATTTCATCAATGGTTTGTAGTTGAATTTAGGAATTGTCACCTATGGTAGAAAATGGATGTCCCTTTGAAGGTGGAGAAGCATGTCTTTAAAACTCATAAAATGATGCCTTGCGCTCCCTGTGAAGCTGCAAGTAAGACCTAAGAATCACAGTAGGATGGGTTCAGTGACCCCACATTCCTTCTAATTATATGGCTTCTACAAAATCAAATGTGCTGTTTCTACTTTTACTCTATTTTAAACACTACATACTGGACTACAAACAACAGTTACTTCCCCCTAAAAAGTCCTCGTTTAGTAATTTGTCAACATGATGAAAAGATTAAAGAATATGGTCCTACTCTGTCCCCTTTTATCCCTCAGTGTGTTTTAGGATGATTTTCTCACTTCACTTTAATAGTTTCCTTTTTACTGCTATTTTTAATTTACCAATTGATTAATTCATGGGTAATACAACTTTTTATCTTTACTTATTTATCAAGTCAATTCAAGTTTTTTAAATGTGCGCTTATAATAAGTGTGTTCATGTGTAAACTCACTCATTCCCGTTGATTCCCTTCTCCTCTCCTCTGGTTTATCTCAAGCCGTGACCCCGGCCTCCTCACATTCTGCTCGACCAACTCCTCTGACTCTGACTCCTCCCCCTTTGTCCATCAGCTCGCTGTAACTCTTTGAGGCAGCCATCCGCCCAGCTACATCTGCCGCCCCCATCAGGCCACTGTTGTTGCACTGCTTTGCATTTCATCTCCTCCTTCACAGTCTCTCTGCTGCTTTATGGAGGGCAGATTCTGCTCTGTGTCCCATACTTTGCTCTTGTGCCAAATCTCGTGGCTCAGCTTGGAACTTCATTCCCTTTCTGAGGGACTGATGAGAGTAGATCTCTGCCTGTCAGCAAGCTGTTTGGTTCTGGATGCCACAGGTGGAGATAGTTCTGGATGCAGTTCTTATTGCAGTCTTGTTGTTGTTGTTGTTGAGCTCTGGGTTCTCTGTCTGTTCGATGGAGGAGGAGTCTCCTGGTTGGGATAGGTCCTCTGTCTGCTTGGAGGGTTGGGGCCCCAGCCGTATGACAGACAGAGAGAGAGAGTCCAGGTCCCGGGACGCATTACCTATAGTTAATTCTAATACACTGAGGTAAAATAAATCCAATCCTTTCCACTCTATTTTCCTAATCTTACTATCTGTCTTAAATGTTAAATGTCATCTGAACAACACAATTAATGTCCACTAATGATATTACAAAAACTCCCTCTAATAATCGTTTCATCCATTGTGACATATTTACCCAAACTAAGTTTTTCAACACCCACTGTAACATGTTTACTCCAATTAATTCTTTCAGGAAACCATTTTCCTCTATACATTTAAATACCTAGATGTTTCAAGCACCACATATTCCACACACTATGAAAGAACCCCTCCATACTTAACAATAATAACCCTGCAGAGCACACTAATCCGATCACAGTAATGTAATTTGACCCAAGTGTGGGTCTATGTCGTTCCTAAAAATGTTAGCAAACACCAACTACAAATTAAAGATAAATTGATTTAGCAAAATGAACTCTTATGTGATTCAAAATGTGACAAAAGAACAATGATTTGTCTTACACAAGATTGTAGTCTAACAGAATGACTCTTGACCTCATGGGGTCAAATAACTTGGATGACCGGGGGAAGGGAAGAGAAGACTCAACCATGTGCAGAGAGAAATCACACTGCTTGGAGACTGAGTTCAATAAAAATTAAACCATCCTACTTGTAGTCTGGCTTCAATAAAAATGTAACAAGACAAGGCCAGTTCATAACACACAAATTGTCCTCTTTGTATGTCTAATCTAGGTAGAATAATCCACTATAATATTTAATTTGAATGTACTTCATATACTCAGTAAACCTCTTTTTACTTTCCCTCAACGTTACTGTATGCAATTAAGTTCCTCTGAAATCTAATTAAGTACAATTCTCAGTTAATGAATATATTTTTTAACCCTTAAAGGAAGTATTGGTGGAAAAGTTTCCTCACATAATGTAATCTTCATTACTAAAGCTAAAACCTAAATAAATCATCACGGAACAGTTTTCTGTCCTTACCACTTAATTGTCTCAATAAAAACCAAAAAGCATTGTGAAAACTCCCACTCTTGAGAACATTTCAACACTTTATTCCATCTAAGCGCTAATGTTTATGACAGACACGCCCTATTAATCCAATAAGCATGTAGGTCTTATATCTAGTAATATATTTTATTTCATGTTTTTACTCATAAAACAATATGACATTGTCCAGAATAGTAGTTAATTTTATATAACTTTTACTCTTTCTAATCTTTTCAAACATCTTAATTCTCTTGTCTCTCTCTCTCTCCTCACTGTGCCCTGGAGTTGCCTGCACACAAGCTTCTCTCATAAATCACCTCTGTGTTTATCCAACCGTGTGAGATGGCATTCCAGAAGAAGGTGGGGGCTTTCTTGAAACAAGAATGACTTCGTATTTCTTTATCTGACTAAGGCTTTCCTGTGTTCAGTGGTATTTATTAATATAATGGACAATACTTGTCGTTAATCCTAACGTAGTTAAGGTATTTATTTAACTGCCCTGCCCTTAATCCAAATGTACTTGAAATGTTTTGGCTCTATTAACCCAGATATATTTTAATAATCTTGTTTTGTTTTTGATTGTATATGCCTGGTGGAGGAGACTTATTGTGAGTCGTTCTGGATAAAAGCGCCAGTGAGCTGTAATAATGCAAGAAATTACTACCAAATAAGTCCAGCAGATGGCGGCACCTCCCCAGGAATGAAATTCCCCTTCTTGTGAGAGGACAAACATACTTGCTTAGAACCACAATCTTCAACTTCGCGTCTTTTATCTGACCTATATATTAATAATTATTCACAGAAAATTATTCCCCGTACAGTCTATCCAGCTTTTATAGTGCGATGTTTATTTCAACAGATAACGTGACCTTTGGACGCGCTTCAACACGGCTTTTCAGCTATGTGGCGTCCACATGGAGTCGGAACCCAGGTCAACAGAACCACTTTATCGTCACGTTTAGCCTTCTAGATTAACCCCACATAACAAGAGAACGAGATTCCGGTCGTTTCAAAATGGTTTTTTTTGAAATGTGCGTATCTCCCCTTGGATTTAATCATATAACACTGCTCACAGTTTTCTATAAAACTGGAGAGTCTTATTCTGGTTCGTTCTGGATGGAATCTTTTTCTTTTAAGAACCACTGAACTTCCCCGGCGAGTTTAACCGTCTGAATATCTAGAATTCACGGGGCCTTTCACCTTTTCTTTTCACCGCTTCACGTGCAGCAAACGAGTCAGCCGTGTGATTCTGAAAAATCCACGAGACTACTCACTCTTGCTTTATCAATTTTATGTTTATTTATTTATGCTAAAAATATGCATTGCATCCTACCATCTACTATGACTACGGCACTGAGAAAATATTTCTGACAACTCTAAGAATTTGAATATAGCCAAATCACAGATTTTGAGTGTAACGGGTATCCGTGCTTACCTTATTTTTTGTATAGAGCTCTGTATTTAGTTGTCAGAAATTATTTCGAGGTGCCTTCCCTGGACACTTCGTCCGCTGGCTGGCTGCTGATGCGATCTCCTCCCGTGCTCCTTTCCGCCCTACGTCGGGGTCACCACTTGTTGCAGAAGGAGGGGGGGTTTTTAGAACCCACCTTGTCTCTGTGTGTCTTTTGGCGAAAGGAGCAAAATCATAACAAGGAGGGAAATCATAAAAACACACCAAGATGCCAGGTTAAACAATAATCTGTTTTAATTAAACAAGGTAATAATAGAATGCAATACAATATATTTAAAGGAAGTACTTCCTGCTCTTGTTCTCGTGCCGTTGAGATCCTTCGGTCGTTCACAGCCAGAGAAGAGAGATCGAACTTAATGCAACACTAACTTATATAGTCCAGAACAAGAGAAGAGGGGTGACTTGAATTTTCCTTCACCCCAGGTCATCCCATTGGGAGATTTAAAACAAGATATCTTCCCTTAGCGAATCAGCTCGTGCCAGCAGAGGTGATTCATTTGTTTCTGAGCTGATAATAAAACATCTGGTGTCCGTTATCTCATCCTTCCTGCACAGGCCTTCTTCCCCCACCTTTCTACACATTCCAGAGGCTTTTTAATTATGTTTAACTTCTACCCTCTTCGCTTATTCAAAGATAATCTTTACATTTCTCCTATTTGCAGCTTTTGTTTACACACTGCTATTACTAATACAAAGTAATTAAACACACATATATAAAGTAATTAAACACACATATACCATTCAAGATAAGTAGACTTCTCTGAAACATGACATACTGGAGATCTTAAGCAGAAGAACTGTCATCCACACAGCCTACTTAACTTCCCCTTCCCCCCACAGAGCAATAAAACCTATTTAGCACCCAGGCACCCAGGAATGTTTGAAGCAAGTTTAGTCCTCACATTTATGAAAGGATAAAACAGAGAAATCAATACAAAAACACAAACACAGGTATTGTTTGAACAGTATTCACTTAACTGCTGCTATTGATAATTACCAGAGAAACTCCAGGGCCTCTTTCAATATCTGGAAATTGCAACAAGACTTTCTGCCATTTCTACTGTAACACTCTTCCCAAATATCAGATGATATAATCATTAGTAATAACCAGAAAAGCATGCAATGGGCCCTTTAAGTGAAAATGACTATTAAAGCGTTAAGTGAATTACTCAAACTGCATTTGTATAGGAATGATGCTGTCCTATTGGCAGATTACTACTCTTAACAGTGATATCTACAAGAGGTTTCCAATGTAAATGTAACTATTTTCAATTGGTTAGTATTACATTTTGTGATAGTGTGGTGACACTCATTTTAATGAAGACACATTTATGTATCTTGAAATTCATTTATTTGACAGAGCTGGAAACTGATTGACTTACATACTTGTTTGTGTTTACCCACAGTCATCACAGATGAGCCAAACGGAGTAGAGGATGAAGAAAGGAGAACAGGAGAAAGGGACACACAAGAAGGAGATACAACAGACAAGAACGACAATGGAGACAACAATGAACAGGAACACCAGAACAGACAAGAGTCAATGGGTAACATGACTGATTTAGGGACTGCAGATACAGGGCCAAGGCAAGTGAGACATCACTGCTTTCCATCCAGCATGTTTGGCCAGCAAAAGAGATCATTTCAACCGCAAACGGCAAGTGATGAGGGAAGCAGCAAGAGATGAGGGATTATTATTTCCTCCTTCCATCCCTTTTTTCTGTTTAATCTGATTACTAACAACTTCTAATAATTTGACATAGTTTATGATTTAATTGGATAATTAAGTGTTTTTAAATAATAATTCAGATTCTTTGATTTTTTTTACATATGGGTGTTGAGAGATGTATCCATATCTCTTAATGTTGCTCTCAAAGTGCACAAGATTGATGCTTTTAACTTCAATATTTAAAAATACTATACTAATGAAACGGAGGAATCGTAACGTTTTTAACGGCAGGGTATTGCGGTACCTTTCAAGTATCGGTACACCGTGCAACACTTGTCAGGAGTCAGTGTCTCTCCCCCAAACTCACACAATTCGATATGAACTGAAGAGCCGCATGAAACTAGGCAAAGAGCCGCATGCGGCTCGAGAGCCGTGGGTTGGCCACCCCTGAGCTAGAGGTAGGGGACAAACGACTTGTTCGCTGGGCATGTCAAAAACCTCCCTGCTTTGATCAATCAAGACTTTAGGGAGCCTTTCAGCCCCTCTAGTAAAGGGACTGGAAAGCAAGCTTTGAAAATTCAGTACCATCTACATGGTTGTCATGTTCCAGACACTGCTCTCAACCACTAAGGGCCTGCACAAATACCTGCAGAAAGAAACAATTGACTTGGTGCAGGCAGTAGATTACAAAACAGCAGTTGAGAACACACTGAAAAGTTACCAAAGTAACGAGAAAAGCACATGAGGTCTATGACAAGACCAAGGCCCTGTGCAATGATCTTGATATTCCCGAAACTGTGACAAAGAGGAAGAAGCGTAGAAACATGGAAGACTTTGTAGTCAAGGCATCATGTGGAGCAATGTGAAACATTAAATAAATAAATAAACTGGTGTACAAAACTCACATACCTGCATTTCAATGGACAGCATAAAGGGACACGTGAGCTGGGTTCTGGTGCTCAGATTAGCTATTGATGATCACGTTGATAAATCATATAAAACAAATAGCCAATCACACAAAAAACATGTTACTGTGACAGTGAGCATTAAACAATTAACATTAAACTAAACAAACACAACAGTACGTTATTGTCCTTATAAAATAAAAACATACATTTTGTCCACCGAGATAATACAGGCACCTCACCCTCAAGAGATGCTCACATGCTATGAGAATCTCCCACAATCCTTTGCCGTAACAAAGCTAATGCAGGCACACGTGTGTGACATGGCGCAATTGTGTATGTGCGTGTGGGGAGTCTTGCAGTAGAACATTTGACTGTAGCGCCGCCACTGTGGGCAAAGCCCCGAATGTTTCCAGGTCCAGGCGACGCCCCTGCTCACCAGCCATGAACCTCACCGCACGTCACTGATTTACAGTATATTCTTGATATTTTCTATTCTATATTTATATCATTGACCTTCTACTTTCCCACTATTTCGTATGTACTCTTAATATTTAAAAGTTTTCATCAAATATAACACGTTCAAAAGTGCTTTACAAAAATGAAAGACATTAAGAAAAAGGCATTTTAAAACAGTCATTAAAAAGCAACACAATCTACCTGCATTGCAATTACTCTAAACGTGTAATAACGTGCTTTAACCAGTAGGAGGTATGGGTTAAAAAGCTGTCAAGTTTACAGTGTTAACAAAATAAAATATACTGCTGTTTCTGGTTTAGTTTATAACGAATATATTCTGTTATTGTTTTGATATTTGTTACACAAAAGCGATGGAAAAAACCCACAGCAACACAGAAAAGATGGTCTTAACATGACCCAGCGTTCTAGTAGTTAATAAAAAACAATAATATCAAAACAAATTATTACTACTAACTTTATTGTGAAATTAAAACAGAACGGTAAAATAATAGTTTTCGGACTATTCTGAGGCCAGAGCTCTGTAGATAAATAAAGAACTACGACAGATGTGTAATATGTAATGCAACCGAACCATTTATTATAATGCATTCATGTGATGACTTTCAAAGAGCAAAGCAAGCACTGCTGAATAAAGTATGATTTTATCTTTTACGAAACGTTTCTTTCATATGGAATGCAGTTGGACCCAATCACAGAGCATGAGGCAAAGCTGAACAATAGCTGAGGATTCTGGGTAGTGTAGTGTCTTCGGCCATCCTAAACTGAACAAATATTTGTTTCTCAGAATCGAAGGGGGAAATTACAAAAGCATTGTACACAATTTAAACCAATCAATGTTGTGTAATCAACAAGGATAATCTGGTGTTTTTGAGTTGAGTAGTGCAGATATCACTGTAAAATCAGTAAAGAGAATACTTACTTCCGGGTGTAAAATCCTGCGTTATCCAATGGGAATGGACGCTCACATTGCTCTCCGTAATACAATAAAGGGGACATGATCAAATCGGAATATAATGTTCTTTTAAAAAACGTTAACTAAAGGGAACCATCCAACTAATTTAATAAAAATCACAGTTGTATTACACACAATGCACTGTTTTTTGAGAACAAACATTCGTAACTAATGCACCATAATACATTCTGACGAAAACATTTTTTTAATTATGAATACAAATAAAATAAAAGAAGCCTCCCGTGAGTTACTACAAGCTATAAAGTAGATTTTAAAAACGTTTTATAGAATAAAAGCTCACTGCTGGACATTGTAGAAATGTGTGTGTGCACCACGACAAAGCAGCCTCATTCACTTTACATTGGCGTTGTTTGCGTGATGCAGATAGCAAAGTTCGTGACTCCACCCCGCAATGCGGTGTTAAGGAGTCGTGGTGGAGTCACACATTCTGGTGAGACCAGGTTGAATGTGTGTGTGTGAGACTGCCGCATAGCCAATACCGGAAGCTGCGATAACTCTGGTGGCTACCATTAGCAGCTAACTTTTACTCTCCGATTTTTACATAAAAATGGAATTATGGATTATAAATAAAAACAATTATTAACCGATTCAGCCTCGTTTTTTCTCGTTTTAATGCCACTGAACCAGTCTTTTGATCAGATTGACAGCTACGGTGAGACGATCTCCCGTAAAAACTCCGTAAAGGTACGTATTGTGATGTCTGTGTTTGCTTCCCCTGTCAAGAGTTCGGATCACTCAGTGATGATATATATATACACCTAAATAATCTGTGGAACCTCAGCTTTAATCGGATATCTTGTATGTGCAGCTACGATAAGTAATAAGGGTATCTTTTATCTTGAGTTCTGTGCCAAAGTGCGTTAGCATTTTTCGCTCAGGGGTCATTTAGATCGTCAGTTAGCTGAGATTATTCCCGTTAATCTGGTATAACACATTAATAGGTTCTTAAATATTAAAATCCCCTGAGACCAAGCCCGCCTTATCCTGCCATCAGGCCCTGGGGCTTTGTAGGCCCCCTATTTAAACAACAAATCAATGTCATTTATAGCCTCTGCAGGCTCTGTGATCACACACACACACCCCACAAATTCAGCACCATAAACAGCAACATATGGCCTCAATGCCAGGTATCTAGATGAGAATGATCATTATCTCCGGTGGATTAACACAAACCTAGTTAAGTAAAACGATGCACAAGTGTGATAGTGTGCTCTATCCAAGCTGCGGCCCCGACTTCTCCACGGTCACAACCGGATGAGAGGAAGTTGGGGTGCGGTGGCTGTTAACCAAAGGCCGGTCAGGGGCAGTGTGATGGGTCGATGTTGTTGGACGACAGGGCATTTATACATCCGGGCTCCACCCACTGTACCATAAAGTCCAGTAGAGGGCGGAGCCTGTGTGATATATAACGGGGGTTATAAGCACAGGCAGAGCCCTTTACCTGGGGGCCCTGTCTTTCCTATGCCGCTCGCTGAAGAGGGTGTAGGATGACATTCGGGAGGCGTAGCCGCCTTATATACTGTGGGCCTGCGCACGCATTCAGGTAGGCCCACCCCGATTGGCCGGCTACGTTTATGCAATTCAGTAGGTGAATGCTCGCATAGCATGGTAGAGAGTAGTACCCATAGCGTCCAGTAGAGTGCTCCGTCTGTGCTTATATAACTAGGGTTACAATACGTAACCCCCCGTTTCATGTTATCATATTAAAGATGCCTGTTAGGAAAGCAGAATGCAAACTTCTATCCATCAAACTCAATTGCTGTATCATGTTTTCAGTGTTGGCAGTAGGTACCTGAGCTACAGGGCCTCTACTCAAAAGGGTCAACAGAAGCCTGCAAAATAACAGGTATGCATTAGGTGAGGTATACTGGTCTAAGATAAACTGGCATTAGTTTCCAAATGATCTGTGTATGTCTGGTTTACTGTAGGTTGACTGGAAGTATAGCAGCATCATGTTTTGTTGATATACTATACACCAAGGCTTCTCAAACTCCGGACCAAGGTCCGGATCCGGACCGAACTACAAATCAATCCGGACCGAACCCTGTGACCATTATAACATTTTTTTTTTAAAAAACATTAAAAAAAAATTAATAAATGTTTCTGATTCTGATGTAAATTAAAGTGGACCTATTATGCTATATTGGAAACATATATTGTATGGCCATACCTATACAAAACATGTCTGTGAAGTTTTTTGCTTAAAATACCAAACAGTTCACCCATTGTAGCCATGTAGCTCATACCCCTTTTTTGCAGCCCTGTTAGAGAAATGCGGATTTTGGGTCCTTAACTTTAAAAAAAAAAAAAGAGGAGAAGGAGCTAATGCCTGATCAGAATTCTACCGGAGATAAAGTTAAATTCTGCTGTGATAAAACACCATCCTGTTCTAAACCACATCAAATATTATCTATGAAACAGTATGGAGCTCAAATGTTTTTTCTCTTGCGGGTTTATCACAAGGTGAGTTCCTTTTTTTATTTCCTGCTTTTTAAACACATGTGCTTACAGTACAGGTTAGCTCTGAGTGTTACGGTCCGTCCACACTACAGCTTCAAAAAAAGCTTGGAGCTGGGCGTGTCTGAAGCTTGGGAATTTTATTCGAGCAACGCGACCAACAACCAATCACATGAATCTCCCGCCCCCGACATACAAAGCAAAAAACCCCGGGGATTTTATGCGAGCAATATATATACAGTGGGGCAAAAAAGTATTTAGTCAGCCACCAATTGTGCAAGTTCTCCCACTTAAAAAGATGAGAGAGGCTTGTAATTTTCATCCTAGGTATACCTCAACTATGAAAGACAAAATGAGAAAAAAAAATCCAGAAAATCACATTGTCTGATTTTTAAAGAATTTATTTGCACATTATGGTGGAAAATAAGTATTTGGTCAATAACAAAAGTTTATCTCAATACTTTGTTATATACCCTTTGTTGGCAATGACAGAGGTCAAACGTTTTCTGTAAGTCTTCACAAGTTTTTCACACACTGTTGCTGGTATTTTGGCCCATTCCTCCATGCAGATCTCCTCTAGAGCAGTGATGTTTTGGGGCTGTCGCTGGGCAACACGGACTTTCAACTCCCTCCAAAGATTTTCTATGGGGTTGAGATCTGGAGACTGGCTAGGCCACTCCAGGACCTTGAAATGCTTCTTACGAAGCCACTCCTTCGTTGCCCGGGCAGTGTGTTTGGGATCATTGTCATGCTGAAAGACCCAGCCACGTTTCATCTTCAATGCCCTTGCTGATGGAAGGAGGTTGTCACTCAAAATCTCACGATACATGGCCCCATTCATTCTTTCCTTTACACGGATCAGTCGTCCTGGTCCCTATGCAGAAAAACAGCCCCAAAGTATGATGTTTCCACCCCCATGTTTCACAGTAGGTATGGTGTTATTTGGATGCAACTCAGCATTCTTTCTCCTCCAAACACGTCTAGTTTGGTTTTTACCAAAAAGTTCTATTTTGGTTTCATCTGACCATATGACATTCTCCCAATCTTCTTCTGGATCATCTAAATGCTCTCTAGCAAACTTCAGACGGGTCTGGACATGTACTGGCTTAAGCAGGGGGACACGTCTGGCACTGCAGGATTTGAGTCCCTGGCGGCGTAGTGTGTTACGGATGGTAGCCTTTGTTACTTTGGTCCCAGCTCTCTGCAGGTCATTGACTAGGTCCCCCCGTGTGGTTCTGGGATTTTTGCTCACCGTTCTTGTGAACATTTTGACCCCACGGGGTTGAGATCTTGCGTGGAGCCCCAGATCAAGGAAGATTATCAGTGGTCTTGTATGTCTTCCATTTTCTAATAATTGCTCCCACAGTTGATTTCTTCACACCAAGCTGCTTACCTATTGCAGATTCAGTCTTCCCAGCCTGGTGCAGGTCTACCATTTTGTTTCTGGTGTCCTTTGACAGCTCTTTGGTCTTGGCCATAGTGGAGTTTGGAGTGTGACTGTTTGAGGTTGTGGACAGGTGTCTTTTATACTGATAACGAGTTCAAACAAGTGCCATTAATACAGTTAACGAGTGGAGGACAGAGGAGGCTCTTAACCTGTTAAACCCCGAGCCTGTTTTTCAGGTTTCAGGCTCGAAAATGACATTCCCAGAATAAATGACTATAACTTCACTTCTAAAAGGTTTATAAGAATACTTTTTGTTATCAAAGCAAGGTTACATCTGTGAGTTGGATATAGAAGTGTCAGAATCAATATAGATTTTTCTGTGTCAGAGTAAATTCAGATGGAACATAGCAAAAAAATGTAAATTCCTGTCTCCGCCTAAAGAAAACCCATTACATATAGTGAAGACCACCCTTGAATGATGGGTTAGTAGCCTAAAAGCTTTAGGAATCCAAAGTATAACATATAATAAGTACCCTGTATCAAGATTGAGGCAAAACAAGTGACATTTGACCTTTTTAGAGAGGTTTATGAAAATAAAGTCCAGGCGGAATAAGCTTTGGGCACATTTGGGCACATTTGGTTCCATCAGTGCCATTTGACCTTTTTCAGGTACCAGACTATAAAAATCATTGTATTACATTCAATCATCACTATAGGTATTCATTCCACCCAAAACAAAACAAAAAAATATTTAAAAAATAAATACATATTTTTTTTAAATATATATTTTTTTAAATATTTGTTTGTGTGGGAGTGTGTGTAGATGTGTGTGTAAGTGTAGGTGTGTGTGTGGGTATGTATGTGTAAGTGTAGGTGTGTGGGTGTGTGTAGGTGTGCAAGTGTAGCTGTGTGGGTATGTGTAAGTGTAGCTGTGTGTGTGTGTATGTAACTGTACCAACACACTATACAATAAAACTACACTGTAGGTCAGTGTGTGTAGGTGTACTTGCACAATAAAAAAAAAACGGAAACATAGGTAACATTTGACTCCAACTGGGGCAGATTTATTTCAAACATTTTACCAACACTATAGGCATGTAAAAACAAACATTTTACCAACGTACTATACAATAAAATCACACTAGGTATATAACATTTTTTAAATAAACACTCGCAAAACGTTATACCTACCTGAACTTTATACCTACCTGAATGTTCCAGTATTTAGGTCGTGCCACTCCCTGAAACAGTTCTTTTTGGTAGTGAAGCACAGAGGGACCTGGCACTTCCTGCAGTACACGGGTGTCTTCACCCTTTTGAGTCCAGCATCTAGGCACCTCCTGCAGTTCTTCCTGACCTTGGTGGCATCTTCCCCATAATACTCGGGCATGCATGCGAGTGGTGGTGGAGGAGGGGGTGGTGGAGGAGGGGGTGGTGGTGCAGGCCCTTCAGCAAACTCCAACAATTCTGCAGCAAGCTGCTCCCTGAAAGTCTTCTGGGTGTGTGTCTTTGTCCTGCTGGGGTCACTCCTCATCTAACACATGTGGAAAAACAAAGAGATTAGATTAATTCACTGGCTTATACTTATAGGATAATATTGGACTATAAATGAATAATATTACACCAAATAAATAAGTAAACACATGTATATTCATTCACTGGCCATTCATTTAGAAAATGTAACTCCAAAAAGACAAGTAACACTATTTAGCATTTTGCCTAATCATTTTTTGTAGCTTCTTGGCTAAGCTAACACTGTGATGCAGTTTTACCAAACACAAAAGTAATATATAAAAAGGATAATATTGGACTATAAATGAATAATATTACACCAAATAAATAAGTAAACCCATGTATATTCATTCACTGGCCATTCATTTAGAAAATGTAACTCCAAAAAGACAAGTAACACTATTTAGCATTTAGCATTTAGCATCATTCCTGTAGCTTCTTGGCTAAGCTAGCACTGTGACGCAGTTCCACCAAACACATAAGTAATATATAAAAACGGAGAGATTACATACCTTTCCCGTGGTGGAAGTTCAACATCCGAGTCACTACTGTCTGGATCCAGGTCTGGCTGGAGGAGATCTTCATCATCCGAAGAAGAGTCATCTGGTATGATCATAGCTCCACTATCGTCAGCTAGCATCTCTAGCACCAGCTCGGTGGTGAAGCTCTCCCTTCTGGCTGCCATTATTTGCTAAAATGGAAAGAGGATACACAAGAAAAATATCTAAAAGCAAAGAAATCAACGTCCTTGAAATGTGCTCTGTTACCTGTTACCTGCTATCGTCGCTGCGTGCTGTGGTGCTGTGGTGCTGTGGTGCTGTCCTGCTGCGTGTGCTCTCCTGCTGCGTGTGCTCTGTTGTGGCTCCTGCTGCGGTGCAGTGCTCTGTGGAGCCTGCTGCGTAATGCGTAATGGAGGCGGAGCAGGCGTAGTTTATACTACGCAGGATCATATCTTTGGAACCCATTGGTCGATTTGGGTGATTGACACCTTTTCTGAACCGTTAGAGCCAATAGAATCGAGTGACAGTTAGTAAGTCCCGCTAAACACTTACGTCAAGTAGAGAGAGGTTTGCGTAAACAGCATGTGAGACAGCATTAGCTTGGGACTGCGAAACTTTATACCTACTCTGCTGCCATGAATGTAATGATAGATTATCAGGAACAATTCTAAAGTGACTAAGAGACATTGGATTAACCTTGAGGAGCGTTTTTATTCCCTTGAACACGAGCTTTGATCACAAAACAGCAACGGTAAGACATAATTATTGTTATGTTTTTAAAAATTGTTGTTTTTTTTCTTCTCTGTTCTGGCTGCTAGCTCAGTGAGTTTGTGTCCTACAGGGATGATACTTATAACAAAATAATCTGTGGAGTATCAGCTTTCCAGATGATATGTAGTTTGTGCAGAAAATATTAAGTTTTAAAGATCGTTTTTGCTAGTTAGCACTAGAAGTAGCATCTGCCCGTTTTAGCTAAGGGCTAATGCTAACGCTTCTTGTGAGACTTGTGTTTTGTTTCAGTAAAAATGGTTCGTATCGTCAGTTAGCTGAGATTCTTCTCGTTAATCTGGTATAACACATTAATAGGATTTTAAATATTAAAATGCCCTGAGACACAGTGTCGTGAAAAAAAAAAACGGGGTCCCCGCCGGCGGGGACCTTGGGGCTTAACAGGTTAAAGAAGAAGTTACAGGTCTTATTTTACCGAGGAATTTACCAATTCATTCATTAAAAATCCTACAATGTGATTTGCTGGATTCTTTCCCCCCATTCTGTCTCTCATAGTTGAAGTGTACCTAGGATGAAAAGTACAGGCCTCTCTCAAATTTTTAAGTGGGAGAACTTGCACAATTGGTGGCTGACTAAATACTTTTTTGCCCGACTGTATAAACTCCCCAAACAGGCGAAAACCTACCAGTTTCACCCACTGTCTCTGCCACCTCCCTCCATGACTGGTTCTTCCGGTTTGTATCCCGGTAGGTGAAGAGGGTCTGGTCATACAAAACCGGGTGATTTGCTACAGCGATAAATAGTTTCTCTTCCATCTTTTTTTGAAATATAGAAATCAATGGCGGGATATCTCTCCCAGCTTAGACGCGGTTTGATTGGCTAGCGCTTGAACTGTCCGATTTTCAGAAAGATTTGATTGGCTGGTGCTGGCTACTCCGGCGTCTCCGGCGGAGACGGACCGCTATGCTACCCACAATTCAGTTCGGTGAAAAGCGAGGCAACGTGACGTCACCCCATTCAAAGTGAATGGGCAGACGCGTTGGAAACTGTTTTTGAAGCTGTCGACGCTGTAGTGTGGACGCAGCGTTAGCGAGGCTTGCTAATGTAAACAAAGACGAGATTACGTCCAAAACACGCCAGGCATTGTTTCTGATAGCAATTTTCTGTGGGTCCACCACCGATTTGACGTCAGATCAGCAGCAAATCTGCTCAAAAGGTTTTTAAAAGATTTGGATACGGAGGAAAAGAGTGAGGGTTTTATTTTCTGAGGCTGTGTGAGTTCCCCGATGCACGGGGACTTTACTGACATTGATCCGGACCATTGACCTTGTATAAAATTCACAAGTGGACCTTTAACAATGGGAACACAACTAGAGTTCAAAGCCTGAGACAGGTTCTTGTATTTGTAATTGTGTGACATACTACTGTCAGAGACAAGCTATGATTATATTTGAGCAGTTTGGAGAGGCACAGGCATCTGAAGCAATTGCAAGAATATTCCTACTGTACATTAATTAAATAGTCAGATAAACATAACATATTATTTTAACAATGTTACAATGTTACCAAAGCAATACAGGCTTTTGAGTCAGAGAACATACTCAGATACAGACAATCTAACAGCATGGGAGGCGTGTGGCGCAGTGGAATAGTGCGTTGGTGTTTGGATCAGGGGAGCACAGATTCAAACCCCACTGCAGTCAGCATGTCATTGTGTCCCTGGGCAAGACACTTCACCCCAAATTGCTCCTGTGGGGATTGTCCACAGTATTGAATATGTAAATCACTTTGGATAAAAGCGTCTTACAACAACAAGTAATGTTTTGATCCCGTGCATTACCATTCTTCCATACACATTTGCAAGTTTTTTTTGTCAAATCAAACTTAGAACATACTTTAGTCGTCCTGTAATGAAGGCATAAAGTCAGTGTGCGAAATACGGGGGGGTCCGGGGGAGCTCGACCCCCCCGATTAACACCTGAGCCCCCCTGAAAGCCTCAACAGCAACATTTAGGGGGGGTCTGAAATTATAATATGTATTTGTCACTTGCAATGGTCACTAAAATGTTTTTAAGCTTACTATGTCCAGTATTCATCGGGTACGCTGCGTGACGCGGACACAAATTATGCAAATTAGACATGCGCGGCAAAGAGGAGAGAAAGACGTTACATTAGAGAGGACTACAATGTCTAAGAGAAAGCTAAACCAAAGTGTTTCACTCGCGCACTTTGGGTTCACATCCAAAAAAGTGACACCACGAGATGACCAAGAGACACCCAGAGATGATGCTGATGATGCAGCAGCTAGCACAGCACTCGCTACCAGAACCGTTAGCGAGTCGGGGGCTCCTGTCCCGCCCAGTCACTCCCCAGAAGGAGGTGAAGTTGAGGCAGAGCGCTCAGAAGACGCAGCAGTTGCGGAGGTAGCTGCTACTGCTAGTGACTTTCCGCCGGCTGGTTGGACAACGAAGCAGGTGGGTGAATGGAAAGACCGCAACCCCTGGCTTGATATTAAGGCTGGAAAGTTAGGATGCTTAGTGTGTAGGAAAGCAAAAACGTTGCTGCTAAAGGGACCGGGTTTACACCTCGCGGAAGAATGGATCAATGGTGATGTTACTAGCCCTGATGCAAAACAGCTACGAAAGAAGATCTACAAACACAGGGACAGCCAGGCCCACGCGAGGTCAGTGGAAATAGTACAGATGAAAGACAAAGAAACCCTCCCAAACTGTTTCATTGATGTACAGTCCGATTTACTCAAGAAAACAACAGTCTCGTTTAGAACAGCTTACACCGTAGCAAAGGAAAGGCTATCTTATAAAAAGCTCAACCCTCTCATGACAATGCAGGAGCTGAATGGAGCCGAAGTTGGGAATATCCACAAATCTGACCATGCATGCGCAGAAATAATAAGTCACATTGCAAATTAAATGCGCCGCAAGTTTGTCTCTAATGTGAAAGAAATGGATTCAAAGGTATCAATCACAATTGATGAAAGTACCGTTCACGGTCGTCCCTATCTAATCATTTACGTAATATGTGATGTCAGTGGTAAGGGCGATGTAGATAATGTGTTCCTGGATATAGTGGAACTTACAGATGGGGTCGATGCTGAATCAATTTATAACTCAATGATGGCGAGTCTATATAAAGCTGGAATGGATGATGACTTTTTGAAGATGCACCTAATAAGCATAGCCACCGATGGGGCTGCAGTGCTCACGGGAAAAGCCAGTGGGCTTGTCGTCAGGCTCAAAAACAAGTTTCCGAACGTGCAGTCTGTACACTGCCTGGCGCACAGACTAGAACTGTCAGTCAAAGATGCTCTTAAAGAAGTGGGTGGCACTAATCAGTTTGAGATATTTATTTCACATTTATACTCACTCTACAATCAGTCAACCAGGAATTCCAGATTGCTGAAAGAAGCAGCGGCCGAGCTCAACATGGAAATACTGAAAATAGGTCAAATTTTCACCATCAGATGGGTTGCCAGCAGCTTTAAAACAGTAAAAGCTGTATGGAAAGATTTCCCCGCACTAGCACTCCATTTTAAAACATCCAGCGAGAACGCATCACGTAATGATCTTGAGAGGCAAAAATACAAGGGACTTTTCAAGCACCTAACCAACTCAGGATTCGTGGAAGATTTGGCTGTCATGAAAGACATCCTGCGTGAACTCCAGAGCCTGTCTCTCAAGCTGCAGAGAAGAGAAATGACACTTGTGGACTCAAGTGTCCACATCAAACAAACCATACATGTGTTGACCGCCATGAAGACGACCGGGGGGAGATCAACGAAGAAGGCTGAACAGGGCGTCTCATCGGGCTTTTTTAAGGACGTAGAGCTGACAGAAGGCAGGGGGAAAATAAACAAGCCTCGTTTTTATGAATCGGTGGTTGCTACTCTAACCAAGCGCTTACCGGAGTCAAGCTTGGTCCAGACGCTCAAAGCTCTTGATAAGCGCTTTTGGCCTGGAGAGCAGGAAGACTTGACTTTGTTTGGCGAACAAGAAGTGCACCGTCTTGCTAAATCGCTCGGAGAACCAGCCGGGGAGGCCGTGGAGCAGTTTAGAGACTGGAAATTGCAGTGCACTCCACCGGGCAAAACACTGGAACGGCTATGCATAGCAAGTCGCACTTACCTCCCCACGTCTGCTGAGTGCGAAAGAGGCTTTTCCGCCGTGAATAACACCGACAACCAGAGCCGCAACAGGTTGCGCGAGGAGAGCCTGTCTTCGCTTCTGTTTGTGGACCTAAACGGACCCCCTTTGGACAAATTCGACCCAGTGCCGTTCGTGAAAAGCTGGATTAAAGCAGGACATCGTCTCTCTTCTTCTTGGAAACCAGGACGGCAACGAGAAGAAGTCGAGCCAAGGCATCTTTGGTCTATTCTCACTTAAGGTAAAAGACTATTTTTTCGATCTTTGCTGTGCATAAGATGAGCGTGTGCGTATGTCCTGTGTGGATTCCGGGGTTAAGAATAGCATAATTAGCCTTGGCGTTCAAGTTAGTGTGTGTGTGTGTGTGTGCGTGTGTTTGTGGGTGTTTGCAGGGCCGCACCTCCCTACACGCAGACCACGCAGACTGTGTGTGGGTGTGAAGGTGTGTGCAGGCCCGCCCCTCCCTACACGCAGATCACGCAGACTGTGTGTGTGTGTGTGTGTGTGTGTGTGTGCGTGCGTGCGTGCGTGCAGGCCCGCCCCTCCCTACACGCAGAGCACGCAGACTGTGTGTGTGTGTGTGTGTGTGTGTGTGGGTGTATGTTTGTGTGTGTGTGTGTGTGTGTCTGAGACCAGCTCTGCTCCCATTTCCTCGCATAGAATCGAAAACAGATGGCTCTTTATGAACGTTAGAATATATAATTATTTGACAGCGCCCGGTTGAGAAACGCTGCTACTACTGATTGTCTTGGATTGCATCCATGAAATATAGCATAGGCCTACTGCATATTGAGAAATCTTCGACCGGTATATTGCGCAATAAACGGGAGATGGGGACCCCCCCGATTATTGACGGGTATTTCGCACACTGCATAAAGTCATAAGTCAACAACATCGTGGTCTTTAACTGAGCTTGACTTGATATGAGAGTTAAAACAATTATCCACTTTCTTTCCAAGCACATATACAAACAATAATGACAAAACACTTTAATTTTGTGTTATCAGAATTGACTTGTTTCAACTGTACAGTTGCAGTTCTGCTCACATACTGGTCATTCCTCTCCTCTGCAACTCCTTCGCATTCTCAGTTTGCATTTCCTCTTGTGTATTTTACTATACAGGTCCATTATGGCGGAGAAACTGTCAGATATTGTGACTTTCTTGAGAGGTTGAGGTGTCCCGGAGGACACGATCAATTTCATTGAAGAGCAAAAGGTATTTTTCGGAATATAAGATGGACCACTCACATTGTGTTACTCAGAGTAGGAACTTGAAAGTTTTCTTTTTTTGTCCATTATTAGTAATCAATATATTTACCACTACATTACTTCATCATGATTGTTGCCCTTCAAATAAAGGGCTGTGCTTGCTCAAAACCAAACATATGATTATTGGCAACCACGTTGGAATCCACATGTAATAACTATTTTTGGATTATATGTACATGATACTTAAAATTAACCTTTTTCCAATTATATATAGCGGTTCAACTATTAGTCGAACCGCATAATCCTGCTTTATCCGACCATTTCTTAGTAACTTTTGAAGTACTGTTACTAGACTACAAAACATTAGTCAAAAGTTCCTGCAGCAGAAACCTATATGTTAGTGCTATAGCCAAATTTAAGGAAGAGATTACACCAATACTTAACTCGATAGCATGTCTGCATGTAAGGGAGGAAACTTATACAAAATGTACACCACCCCAAATTGATCATGTTGTTGATAGTGCTACAGATGCGCTGCGAATAAAATTAGACTCTGTTGCTACTTTGAAAAAGAAGAAAATAAAACAACATAGACTAGCTCCATGGCATAATGCCGAAACCCGCAAAATAAAGCAAAAGTCGAGACAACTTGAAAGGATATGGCATTCCACTAAACTTGAAGAATCTCGTTTAATTTGGCATATTACTCTCAATGAATATAAGAAAGCACTGCGTAAAGCGAGAGCAGCCTACTACTCTTCATTAATAGATGAGAATAAGAATAATACAAGATTTCTTTTCAGCACTGTAGCCAGGATGACAGAGAGCCACAGCTCGATTGAGCCTTCTATTCCCATAGCACTCAGTAGTAATGATTGTATATGCTTTTTTAACGATAAAATTGTTACTCTTAGAAACAAAATTAATGACCTCTTGCCTTTGAAATACCAAACAGTTCACCCATTGTAGCCATGCCTCATACTGCTCATACCCCTCATTTGCAGCCCTGTTAAGCCCCTGTCACACTGTCCCGAAATGTACACCCGATGGACACACGAATATTGAATTGTGAATTTCGCACGAAGATGGCCCCGAACCACACACGAAGGCAACATTTACATTACATTTAAGACATACAACTGCAACGAAAGTAACACAAACAATTATGTTAAAGTACTATGATACTGTACTGATATTTTCAGACTTTGTTCTTTACTTTCTCCGTCTTTATATGTAGAAGATATTACGTTTTCTCCGTCATGTTGTTGTTTCCATAGCAACAACAACTTCCTGTCAACTCGCCTTCAAAATAATATATTATATCCTTTCAGTTTCACAGAACACAAATTGGGTTATTTACATAATATGTTTACATGATTTTGTTGTGCAATAAAACAACCAGATGGACACACGATAAAGGAAATGTTCAAATTCGGCTCTGATCGTAGCAACATTGGGCCATTCGTGAGGGCATCTTAAGCCTTCGTATGACCGCCGGTGGAGTTTCTCAGGCTCCGGCAGCAACTTCGTGAGCGGTGGCAAAATCTTTGGCATGCCAAAAAATAGCCGAAGGACCTTGCGAAGGTTCATTTTTGTGTTGAATTCGTGTGTCAATGTTGCCCTTCGTAAGGCCATCGTTAGGGCATCTTGTTATCATCGGTGCCATCGGGCATTCGCCCGATCAGAGTGAGGGCGAATGCACCGATGATAACACGAAGATGACACGACTTGACAAGATGCCCTCACGAGTGCCTTACGAAGTTGCCGCTCACGAAGTTGCTGCCGGAGCCTGAGAAACTCCACCGGCGGTCATACGATGGCTTAAGATGCCCTCACGAATGGCCCGATGTTGCTACAATCACAGCCAAATTTGAACATTTCCTTTATCGTGTGTCCATCGGGGGTCAATTTCGGGACAGTGTGACAGGGGCTTTAGAGAAATGCGGATTTTGGGTCCTTAGCTTAAAAAAAAAAAAAAAAAAGAGGAAGCGGAGCTAATGCCTGATAAGAATTCTACCGGAGATAAAGTTAAATTCTGCTGTGATAAAATGCCATCCTGTTCTAAACCACATCAAAGATTATTTCTGAAACAGTATGGAGCTCAAATGCTTGTTCTCTTGCAGGTTTATCACAAGGTGAGTTCCTTTTTTTATTTCCTGCTTTTTAAAACACATGTGCTTACAGTACAGGTTAGCTCTGAGTGTTAGCGAGGCTTGCTAATGTGAACAAAGACGAGATTAGGTCCAAAACACGTCAGGCATTGTTTCTGATAGCAATTTTCTGTGGGTCCGCTGTCGATTTGACGTCAGATCGGCAGCAAATCTGTATCCGCTCGTTGTACACCCATTTTTAAAAGATTTGGGTACGGAGGAAAAGAGTGAGTTTTATTTTCTGACGCTGCGTGAGTTCCCCGACGCACCGGGGACACATATTTATGTATAAAAGACATCACAAAGTGCATTTTGCATGATAGGTCCCCTTCAATGTATATTTTCTTGTGTCTGACACGTTGTGAGAATGAACGTGCATATTTACTTGTGTGTGCGAGCGTGACACGCATTGCAGTTAACCGCAAGTTTACCTTGACTTTCTAATGCTTCTAATGCCATTTTTGCCGAGGTTCAAGGCATTGGCTACAGACAAACAGTGACATTTCTCCCACTAGTTCAAGCCATCATACTGTATGTATGTTTTGAATGTGTGTGTGTATACAGGGGCGCCGTTTACCGACAAGCAAGTGCTTGGACCAGAAGGGGGCCCCCAAATAAGGTAGATTAATCCAATCCAATCCAACTTTATTTATATAGCACTTTAAAACTTCCAGACCAAAGTGCTGTACAGAGAGATACATAAAATATAAAATCACACAGCTCAGCTCACAAAACATAAAATAAATAAATACATTTAAAATAAAAGATACAAACACAAAACAAATCAGAATAAACGTAACAATTTCAAAAAATAAATAAATAAAAACATTTAAGAAGGTCCACAGCAACGACAACATGAAACACCCTTTAATTAGGCGCATTCACACCGCAGTACTTTTCCCACAAAGGTTCATGCGAACTCTTTAGTTCGCATGAACTAAGTACAGATCGCGTTCACACCGGAAAAAGTCCCTGGGGGTGGATTAGGCAAATGAGCCGCTGACGTCACTTCTTCTTCTTCTGCTTTGGGTTTACTGGCAGGCTACAAACAACTTCACGGCGTATACTGCCGCCCACGGTCCCCGGCCGGAAGTCCCCGGAGTTAGGGACTGGCTTCAGTAGAAGCTGCTGGGACTCCCAGCAGCTTCTACTGAAGCCTTCCGAGTAAATCGCCAGAACGCCGACACCTCCTCATCTCCACCGCTCCCATGTTTTATTTTGTGTTGCCATACGTTAGTCTCTCTGCGTTTCTGTGCTGGGCTAATGCTAATGCTAATAATGCTAATGCGAGGATAATAAAATGGCGGCTTCACAAAACTTTTTGGGAGTTTTACGGGGCGTGGTTTGCAATCCGCCCAGCCAATCAGAAATATAGCTCTTTTCTCACAAAAGAGCCCCTCGAAAGTCCCTGCTCTCTAGCAGGGACTTTCGAGGGGGTAAAAAGGTTCTCATGAACTAATTTTAGTACCGGCTCTTTTTGGTGTGAACGCGATAAAAGAGTTCTCATGAACTAAGTTCGCATGAACCTTTGTGGGAAAAGTACCGCAGTGTGAATGCGCCTATTTACTACAACGACTAGTCGGGAAACCACCTCAAGGGGGCCCCATGCATAGTGCTCCGCAACTGCTTCTTAATTTCAGTTGTGTTGCTCCGCTCCGGGGGGGGGGGGGGACTTTACTGGCATTGATCCGGACCATTGACCTTGTATAAAATTCACAAGTGGACCTTTAACAAAAAAGTTTGAGTACCCCTGGTGTAAAACCTGATGTGAGCACTTGCATACATTTACACTTGTATAAAATATCCACGTATCTGTGAACCAAATTTGAAGTCGCATAAGGAAAAAAAAGTTGTGTAGCTTGGAGAAAAAAAATTAACTTAGTGATGAAATGTTTACTTGCAGAAAAATATATATTTATTAAATATATTTTCCATTACAACTGCAACTTGGTTATTACAACCTCTCAAATCAGTCATTACAACTTCACGAATCTGCTCTGTGGCAGTATAAATCGACGAATCTGCGGCCTTGACTTGTGCTACACTTCTTGCGATGAATGTGTTGCAAAAGTAATTTTCACCTGTAGGTGTGGGGGGAGGGAGGGAGGTTGGAGCGAAGGGCGGAGCTATCAGAACGACGAGGCTCGGGTCAGTCACACACAGTCACAGCCACAGTCAGGTCGAACCGGATGACTGCGGGGCTAACGGTTCGTGTCGCTACCAGTCCGCTGACATGGCGCATCAATCAACGGTTTTACCCATTACTTCCCCAGTATTACTTTGAATATTATTATTGTGATTGAGGATTACATCCGCTATGAAGACCACCGTTTTATATCGTGCAGTTTAGCGGCAAAATAACATCAGTTAGCCAGCTCACGCTAGCTTTGTTGAGTTTAGGCTAGCTAAACAAGTAGTGGTTGTAGTCTATACAGCAGTAATTAATATTAGCCTACTGCTTTGGCACTAATGGTTGATAACCGTTTATGAAAATAAAACCAATTGAACTGTACTGAAATAATGACAAGTTTTATGATTGTCTAGGGCTCCTGCTGTGTTTTTAAAGCCTTTGTAAATTATCCATGCTATTTTCTATTTAGAACGAAGACAGCATAATAACCAGACTGTACCATTACAACTACAAGTACCAGTTCTAGATCCTTGACTTTAGACAATTCAAAGACACAATGTATTTAAAGACCAATCTTTATTTGAAGGTGCCTCTTAACCTGGGATATTAGTTATACAGTAATAGTATTGACAATCTAAAAAAACTGAGCAACTCAACGGTTCACTTTTATATTTCTTATTGTCTAAAGCATTTATTATTTTCATTTTTCTCCTCTCATATTCAGTGTGGACGGATTGAGACAGCGTGGTGTCCAGAGAGCTGCAGACACTTCAGGGAGAAACCTCCGTGTGATGGACGGATTGAGACAGCATGGTGTCCAGAGAGCTGCAGAGTCTTCAGGGAGAAACCTCCGTGTGAGGAGGAGGTCCCTAGTTTTGCTGCTGTAGGCTTAGTTTGTCGGGGGTCACCTTACTTCTTCCTTCTCTCTGTCTGTACCTGTGTACTCTCATGTTCGAATAAACCAGCTTCCCCACATTTTCCTTCTATGGCGGGATCCTGAGTTGTGGCTGATCCTGTTGCTGTGGTCCTGAGTCCTGGATCGCAAGCCCTGGATCTTGAGTCGTGGCTGTGCCTGTTGCTGTGTTCCTGAATCATAAGTCCAGGATGGATACCCTTGTGGATTCATCTTCTTATTACAGACACATGCATTTCCAAACATTCGGTCTACCTACGCTGTAAAATGTATTATCTCTTCGATTTACACAAGGCATCTATTGCACGTCTGTCTGTCCTGGGAGAGGGATCCCTCCTCTATTGCTCTCCCTGAGGTTTCTCCCATTTTCCCTTTAAACTGTGGGTTTTCTCTGGAAGTTTTTCCTAGTAAGATGTGAGGGTCTAAGGACAGAGGGTGTCATATTGTCATACTGATATTCTGTACAAACTGTGAAGCCCACTGAGACAAATGTGATATTGGGCTATATAAATAAACATTGATTGATTGAAATAACTGATCATTGAGATGGGGGTCAACTATTATTATCTAATTAATATGTTTTATTTTCAAAAGACATAACTTCTAAATACAAAAGTCCTGACTTTATTGGAAGGGCCATTATTATTGTTATTATGGAATTAAGTCATACCTAAAATACTATGAGTTTTGAACATTCCTTAATTAATTTATATTTTTTGAACATTCAACATCAATGTGATTTAGGAACTTGTTATAATTCACATGTAGTAGTAAAGAAAGTGTTACCAAAAAAACTAATTATTAACTGAAGTTTTGTAGGAATAAGATATTTAGTTGTATTACTAACTAAATCTTTAGAGAAGCAGAGGTGTGCTTGTCATCTTAACTGGCCTGTTTAGATAACTTTCATGTTAGGCTTAATATTACTTTTAAATATATAAGGTACTTGTCTCATCAGACATGCTCATATTCTCTATTTACAGATTGACAGAGATGTCATCCTCCTGATGGAAGATGCTCAGCTGGCCAATTATCTTCCATCTTATGGAGACAGGATTGCTGTGTTTAATTTTTGAAAGCATCACACTAACACATCAAAGCGAAAAGAGGGTCTGTTTGACAAACTAAGGCAGAAGCTCAAACTAAGAAAAGAAAACCACAGTAAAGAGTAGGTGCCAGAATCGTCCTGCAAATCAAGAAGAAAAGCTAAACAGTCCACAAGAAATATTGAAATAGGATGGGTTCACACTATTGCTAAAGTAACAAAACAGGTCAGAGCAAAGCAGGGTGGGCTCTGTTCTTCCCAGAGGGTAAATCAAGCAAAGATCACAAATCTGATTTCAGTTTGACGTTTGGGACTTCAAGCTAAATCCTTTCCCGGATGATGTTTCTATCGAAATGATATATGACACTGTATGACACATAGCAACACAACCAAAATCAGTGCTGCATGAAGAGGCTCATGATGACTCTGACTGTGATAGTTTTGTGTCTGAGCCTGATTTACTGCCACAATAGAGACAAATAATCAGTTGATGACAGATGAATCTCATGACTACCTTCCAGAGGTGTTCATTATTTCTGAAGAAAGCGTCACAGAAGAAAGCTTCACAGAGTCCTCAGTAAACAGAGAGAACCCTGCAAGTCCATTTGCCAACATTAACAGTGATCCTATCACTTTGTCTCCAGAAACCAACTATACTATTTTAGAAGCAGATACCTCTGACCCTCAGATCACTTTTGGTCCAACGCAAACAGGGGGTGATGACAGTCTTAGTGACACACTGATATATCAACCTGATGAGCTCCCCCAAAGCCCTCTTCACATTTCGCCAGACAATACTTTGGTTTTACACCATTCAAACAGCTTCAATGAAGTGACAGCAGCATTTTCTGACCCTGACATTATGTACAAAACATTGAAAGTGAAACGTCTACTTCCTGACAACATCCACTACAAACTCCTGGTCCTCAATTACAAAGCCCTTAACCATCTGGCCCCACCCTACCTCACTGAACTCCTCATCCTCTACCAACCCCCCCGGTCCCTCAGATCCACCTCAGCCGGTTTGCTTTCCACCCCCAAGGCCAAACTCTGGAGCTTTGGGGACAGAGCCTTCTCTGTGGCAGCCCCGAAGCTCTGGAACTCCCTCCCCCAAGACCTCCGTGAGTCTGATTCCCTCACCCTGTTCCAGTCCCGCCTCAAGACTCATCTCTTCAACTCTGTATATCCATAAGCCCCCCCCCCCCCCCTCCATCAACTTCCTCATGACTGCCCTTTCTGTTTATCTTATTTTATTTGTTTTATTAATTTAATATTTTTAGTTTTGATTTGTTTTTGTTTGTTTTTGCCTGTCCTTGTTTGTCTCCCCCCGACTGTAAAGCGTCTTTGAGTTTGAGAAAAGCGCTATATAAATATAATGTATTATTATTATTAACTCAGTAGAAAAGGGTAGTGGGTCTGGAGTTGTCAGAGATGTCTACAGTAGCTTCTGGGAATAGTTTTATGAACGATGCACCCTTGGAACAACTTTAAAAGTGCCTTTCGTCAGGCATGATTTCTTTACTGCTACATGGAAAGCTATTGGGAGAATTTTTGTGAAAGGATTTCAAGATTGCCAGTACATGTCAATCGAGCTAGCTCCACCTTTTCTAGAGGAAATGCTGTTTGGGGCAGCGTACGGTAACCTGCAGACAAGATTCCTTCAATTTGTGAGCCGCCAGGAGCAGGATCTCCTCAGGGATGCTTTGGCAGATTTTTCTTCTGTTGATGCTGATGAACTTCTTGACATGCTTAACAGCTATGAATGTAGGAAGAGGGTCACTGCTGCTAGTCTCCCAGAAATCTTGGATGAAATATCTCACAAAGAAAAGGTACAAAAACCAATGTTTGTCATCGACTGCTGGAGGGAGATCACATTGAACTCTTGGGAACTCACCAAAATGTAGTGACCTCAAACCAACACCAAAGAAGGTGTTAAGTGTATTACACTTTCCTACAGAGATGAAATCAAAGGAAGCTGAGGTCACACTTCACCTGAAGAGGTACATCAGGGAACTTGATGAGGAAAAGCTTGGAAGATTTTTGAGGTTCTGCACTGGCTCTAATTTGTTGACATCTGGTCAAATCGAGGTGGAGTTCATAGCTCAAAGCAGTTTCACAAGAAGGCCAATTGGACGTACATGTGGGATGATATTGCAACTGTCTGGCAACTATGATAGTCTTCCTGACTCCCGCAGTGAGTTCAATTCTATTCGAGAGAGCAACATCTGGATTATGGACATTGTGTAGGCAGGAATATTGATATTGAAAGCTGTTTGCCAGACATTCTCATTTTAAGCTTAAGTGTGACAATTATTTGCACAAGCAAACAGATACATTCTTTAAAACATGCTGAAAAATAACATTCACACAAATTCTTGTTGATTACAGAAGAGAGTTCTGAGACACTGTTTAATAGTCTGCTTACAGAAAGAATGACTGTTAGTCCTTGTATATACATGTGCATACTAAAAACGAATTGTACATGTCATATTTTGTTTAGGTAATTTCTTAATGAAAGTATGATTATTTCAAAGGTTTTCAAGGCTCTTTAGGTTTGAAGTAATTGTACTTACTCATTCAGAGGAAAATATTGTTCAACACTCACAAGGTCATTTCTTTCTTATTTGAATACATTTGATGAGTAAAACATTAATGAGATCTTCTTGATACTACATATACAATAATGTCTTTGTTATTTTCAGCACAGGACACATATTATACAATGTATCACTTGCTCTGCAATAAAGAAATATCACTGCTCCAATTAGGTGCATAATGCTTTTGTTTTTCATTGCTCCATCATTTTATGAATTTAAATATGATGTATTTCTTATTATCTCTGCCCCTTCCTTAACATAGACTTTCCAAAAGGTCTGTAATGTTAACAAAGTTAGGTTACAATAATAGGTGACAGTGTTTCTGCAGAAACAAAGTACCCATTATGATGGGCTATTTAAATAGTTTCAAGTATTTCATTTCTTAAGAGTGAATACAGTTCCACTGCACTATATGCATCCACAGGAGAACTCCAACCATTTACACCCATTAGGAGAACGCACAGTTCAAAAACAGTCTCATCACAGGGGTACTGCCCTTTTGGGGTGCTCTCCTCCTTGCACACTGCAACCTCCTTAGGGAGAATAAACTGGAGTCTGTCCTCTGCTGCTCCATAGAGCTGTGGCATAGAGAACATGAGAAAGCTTTTTCCATGCCTTCCCAAACCGTTGAGTATTTAACGTCAGGAAATGTTACGTCATGTTAAAGATAACATTAAACAGGATGCTGTCATATTTTGCATTTATATTAAATACATCATTTAGATTTTTAAACATTTGAAAAAAAAGGAAGACATTTAACTGTAAAGTCAAACAGAGCCTAAGGCTCTAATTAATGAATTAAGAGATTAAAATGGACAAATTATAAACATAAATATATATAAAATAAGTATAATAATATATTTCTTGGAGAAAACTAAGATTTGAAAATGATTTCAAAGCTACGTAAACAGTTAGATTGATTGACATTATAATTTAATACAAATACAGTTCTACTGCTAATAATAATTTAAAAAAAAAGAAAAAATAGTCAGAGAAATAAAATACTATTAGTTTATTTTTTTTAAATGAAGATAATAAGAATAATTTAACAGTAGAAGTTTGGTTATTTCAACATTAACTTCCACTGCCCCCTGGCGGTCAAGATGTATTAAACAATTTATGCACAATTACTTCATACATAAGTTTTACTCGTAGGTAGTCATGACAAGAAATGTGTTGTAATAACATCAACATATGGTGTTATACCTTGAAAAATACGAGTGCCAAGTTAAGTCTAAAGAAAATGAAATAAAGCAAAAAATAAAGCAAAAACACAGCTGGCTTGTCATTAGTTTCTTTAATAATCTTTTTCCAGTACAAGACACTCTTTCTTTCTTTTTCTTACTTTTTATTAGGAATGCGGTAATAAAGATGTGTCCACAGTGAGCGATCGGTGAGTCGGGCTCTTTGTGCTGCCGTCAGGTTTTTTTTGGTCCTTGTGGAGCCCGACGATGCTAAAAACTGGAATGATTTTTAATCCTGCTACAAAAACCAATGAGAGGAATGTCGTATCAGCAGATTATCATCACTGCGGTCCTGTCAATACTAGTCAATAAAAAATAACTAAATTATATCATCAGGTTTTTAACAATACAGTAAACTCCCAACGCAGGAAGGAAACACGAGTAAACTGGCAGGAAGTACTCAAACAGGAAGTACTTGTACACACTTGGCAAAAGATTGAAATGTACTTTAACTGAACCAGGACCCTGCTTAACAAAAATACAAAATGATTTATAGTCTGCATGTTTCTACAGGGATTTTTCCTGAAAGCATCTTAACTTATCATCTTAAATGTTGACTTTATAATCATGGACACTGAGGTAAAACCAGCAGAGGAAATTAGAAAAAGCAACAAAAAAGAAAAAGCCAATATTTCGTTTTTTGTGGTTAAAGTATTTATATCGTCTATTTGCCAGCTCATATAGTGTTATGTTAGAAATGTATAGCATGGGTCCCCTGCACATAGAAACTGTTGGATGCTAACTTTCATATGTTGGGCAATTTGTACAATCGGCATAAGTGCGTTAATTACCATTATAGCCTGGGACAATAGTTTAAAAATTGCATTGTCAATTTGGCCTATTTTAGACTGGTTTTTGTGGTTACTTGAAGATGCAGAGCCAATTTCTGACATTTTCAGGATCAATATGGCAGTTTTAACCAGAAAATGCCAATACTTGAAGTCTCAGTGGACTGATTTTTATAAATTATGGGTCGATCTTTAAGATTAAGGGGACTCTGAATCATTCGGATTGGACAGATTGGCTATTTATGTGAAAAAGAATGTTCCACAGTAGAGATAACAACGTTCATATTGTACTCTATATCCAATGTCCGCAACACTACTCATGGTATTTATAATCAGCCCACTGAGAGTACAAATATGGCCACTTTCTGGTTACAACTGCAATTTCTGATCCTGAAAATATCAGAAAATGGATTTGGTATCCTAAATAACATTTAAAACCACTCCAAAATTGTGCTAACTATTGCCAACAGGTTATAATGCATTTTACAACATATGCAAGTTAGCATCCGGCTGTGGGTCCCGTACTATATATTTCTAACATAAAACGTTGAGTACTCAACATTTCCGGATTCACTAAGCTGCCAACTCGACTAATAATTAATTTTAAAAAAAAGTGTAAAACTTGCAAAAAAAGGTTTTTATATTTTGGTTGAATGTTTAATTTTCAATACATCATTTATGTTAGTAGGGATGCACGCTATGGATGTTTTTCAGCCAATAGTAACTTTAAAAAAAAGAAGTTGATAAATAAATATTCAAATAAAGTCAAATGAGCACGTTTTTTTTAAATACAATAAAATGAAAAAGATGTTGCAGACTGTACGCGTGCCTCTTCTATCGGTTTGAATTCAATATATTTGATTTCCTATAGTAATAATACTTTATAATTCATAGTATAAACATCCTTATATTGCATTCGGGATTGTGGGAAACGGTATTTCGATCTCTCTGTCTGTATACACAAACTGAAAGATTGACAATAAAGTTGACTTTGATATTGGGTCCAATAAAAATCGTGCTCCCTACTTTTATTTTATTTAATATGATTTGAGTTTAGTTCCCTATTTACTTTCATAACTATCTACTTTAATTTTGTAAATAAAGAAAAATTAAATGTGATAATTTGATGTGTTTTACTACCCTGTTAGTTGAATTGCCTTCATTATTTAAAGATTAATAAAAAATAAAATGTATTTTCCTTTCTAGGTTAACGTAAATTAACATTTCATTTTTTTATTTTTAAATCTGCAAATGTTCATTTACGAGCTAAAAAACCTGTAATTTTCTGAGATTTGAATAGTCAATGTAAATGTAATTGTGATTTTTTGTCCTTTAATTACGAGAGTTTTTGAAAAAAAAAACTACCACTTTAATCTCAGAGAATTTCTCAGGTTTTTTCACTGAAGTCTGTTGATTTATTTCTCGTAATAAAGTATTCTTTCATATATATGTACCACTTTAATGAGTTATTATTTTTTTTTAAATGTAACATCACCTCTCTCCATCATCGTTTGTGTGCAAACAGTAGTGAAGTAAAATTCCTCTGGATTTAATCCAGATAAGAAACATTTTAAATGAGGCTATAAAAGTACAAAACATTTCTGTATTCTGTTACACATTATCATGTACAAGTACTCACTGTGAAGTACTGCGTAAGGAAACACCTGAGCGCTGGTGAAATATAATACTAATATTAATAATACTACTACTAATAATGATGATAGTATTGAGGATGAGTAAACAGCGTCCTGGTTCAGCTGCTGGTCTCTTTCAGTAAAAAACTAAATTAAGTACTCAAGATTGGTCACTGAAGTATTTGTGCTTCTATCAGAATAAGTAGTGGGACTTCAGTTTAAACATTATCTACAGTCCCGCCCCACCCACACACAAACACACAGTACATGAACACACACGCAGACACTTGCATAAGAGCAAATCAGTCAGAGCACCCTGCCCACAGATATAATGCAAAAGGTATGAAAATGTAAGAAAAGATTCATAAGGAAAAAACTTTATATATAGTATTTATAAAAAAAGAGGAATAATACTTTGTTTCTCCGAGAGGTTAAAGGGTGTGGAGTTTAGCTGCTGTCGCTGCCCCCCCCACTGCCACTGCTGCTGCTGCTGCTGCTGCTGCTGCTGCTGCTGCTGCCGCTGCCGCTGCCGATGCCGATGCTGCCGCCGTTGGCCGTGTCGGCACGATCCCGCTTGTGGATCTGCTCGTGAGCTTTGAGGTGGCCCGACTGGCTGAAAGTCTTCCCACAGTGGGGGCAGGCATACGGCCGCTCCCCCGTGTGGATCTGCTGGTGAGCCTTCAGGTGTCCAAGGCGGCCAAAGCTCTTCCCGCACTGCGTGCAGCCGAAAGGCCGCTCGCCCGAATGGATCTTTTCGTGGGTTTTTAGTACGCCCGAGTTGCTGAATGTCTTGCCGCACTGCGAGCAGGTGTAGGGCTTCTCGCCTGTGTGGATCTGCACATGGTTGCGGTAGCTGGACTCCTTGGTGAAGCTCTTGCCGCAGTGCTGGCAGCAGTACGGCCGCTCTCCTGTGTGGCTCAGCTGGTGTGCCTTCAGCTCCTTCGACTGGCCGAAGCTCTTCCCGCAGGTGACGCAGATGAACGGCCGCTCGCCTGTGTGCAGCCGCTGGTGCGAGCGCAGGTCGTCGGCCTTGGTGAAGCCTTTGGGGCAGTGTGCGCACACGTAGGGCTTCTGCCCCGTGTGGATCAGCTGGTGGCGCTTCAGGTTCCCCGCCTGGCCGAAGCTCTTGCCGCACTGCGAGCAGGTGTAAGGCCGCTCCCCGGTGTGGATGCGCTGGTGAGTTTTCAGGTTGCCCAACGTGCTGAAGTTCTTCCCGCACTGCGTGCAGGAGAAGGGCTTCTCCCCCTGCATGTTGCGATTTTTTCTCAACGTGGCGTTCTGGGTTTTGGTCGACCTTCCCTGCCCCGCCGCCTCCCCCGCTGACTTCCCCACCTCTGACGGCTGCAGCTCGTATAACGCCCCCCCTCCGAACTCGGGTTCGAGCTTCATGCCTTCCAAGAGCAGCGCGTCTGGCCGCAGCTTGTTGAGCTCGGTGCGCAGCTCGGCCATGTGGATGGACTCCAGACCGTTGTGTGGCAGGTGGCCGGACATGTTGTCGGGGTACTCACACTTCAGGCCGCTCAGCTCCGTGGTGTAGTAACACTGCAGGTCCACGTGGTGGTCCGACTTTATGTACTCCAGCGTGTCCGTCACCTGCAGCAGACAGGCAGCAAACCATTAAGTACTCTATAATGACACCAAATCACATCATAGGTTAACAAAGAAAATGTAAATAGAAAATATTGTTTACATTTCGTGATTCGTTTTGTGACCATGTTTCTAGAGATTAAGGTACAATAGATTAAAGACATTTTAAAGCCACTCAGAATAAAATAGTCAGTAAATCAACTGACATTTTTGCGAGAGGCATTTGGTAAATTATAAAAAAAAAAATATGTGCATCATATCTATAAAATCCCACATTTAATCACTGAGAATTTGTAACACTTTTGAAAGATTTTTTGAAGACATTTTAATACCAATTAAGTTTACTAATTCAATGCCTATAAGACTTAACCAAGTATTACCCTGTGTTAATAAACACGAAGTGATTCCTTCCATATTTCCTAGTTGTTTGTAATCTTGCGGACCTGCAGAAAATGTTTCTCTGGACACTTTCACACTGCAATAAAAAGATAAACACAGCCAAGTCCTATTTTGGGCTGCATGGAAAATCTAAGTAAAAGTATGTGATTACAAACAGGAAAACGTATTTTTCAAAAGTACTTTATCGATCAAAATTGTTTCTTATACACTTTGTCAATTCACTTAATGATTAATTTATAAAGACTAGTTCTAAAGCGCTCAAATAATAAAAGTTAGGTAAAAGTACAATATCTACCTGTGAAATGCAGTGAAGTAAAAGTAAAGACTATCATGAAAAGAAAACATTTAAGTGCCTTACATTTGGACTTAAGTACAGGACTTAAGTAGATATATTAAGTTACATGCCACCACTAAATGTGTATATTGAGAAGTGTGAATAAAATTGATTGAAGTTGAGTAAAACCAGCAGTTATAATCCTGTTAAAGCCAACTGAACAGTAGGGCTGTACCCGAATATCCGAATATTCGGTCGTTGGCCTACTATTTGGTTTTCAATTTCGTTATTCAGATATTCGTTTTTTGTTTTTTTTTCCTAAATGTATGCTATCAATAAAGGCGAATTGCCACATTCTTATACTATATTTATACTTTTTAATAGCACTGTTCAGTGTGCGAAAAAGTATTAAAAATAATAAAGTATTATTATTTATAATATCGGACAAGTAGATCTTTCAATTGATTTGTCCGGTGGACAAGTGACGTTTTTCGCCCTGATTTATTGACAACTTATTGATAAATTCAGTTTACAAAAGGCAGAACTCATTCGCAAATTGTACGTGTCCGCCATTGTTCGTTTAGAAATGTTAGTTTCGGTTCTGCTTGTCAAAGGAAATGCATCTCGCCTCTTTCTGTACAGTTAGACCGGGATTAATAAGAGTTGTGAGGACAGGGGGCGGCAAATGGTTTCAGTTTCAAAGGCTGATGAAGAGCGTTATTATAACATCATGGTCTATTGTGCTTCACATCAAATATAAAATAAAACTAATAATGAACCTTTGAAATATAAATTAAATGTAGAGAGCGCATGAGAGTCACAGCGGACGCAGCGGTATAAACAGCAGAAGCTCCGGTAAGGATTCTTATTGTGTGTGTGAACAAGCAGCGAGGACACACACGGAACATTTAGTTCTAGTTTCTATCATTCATATCTGAATATAACAACCCAATAAATACTACAGAGGAAACGGAAACACTGAAAATATAAGCGTCAGCAAAAATCGCTCATCATGAAATTAAAGCTTTACCGTTTTCTGAGGTCAGAATGATTATATATTATAGGTCTATATTAGGGGTCGACCGATATTCCGCATTTGACCGATTATCGGTATCGGCCGTTTTATTATCAAATTGCCGATAAAACGTTGGCTTCCGTTTCTCTGGCTGCAGTCACCACTCTGTGTACACGAGCAATGTCCCACCCACAGCGCTATCTCTTAGGCTATCACTGAAGATTTTCCGGGCGGGAGCCAGCCAGAGAGGCGGGACCTTCTCAGATTACAGGCAGGTGCGAAAGAACGCAGACACAGACTGAAGCAAGCAGCAGGGTGAGCGGCAGAGCCATACATGTGTTAAACTGAAGTTCAATAAACCTCCCAATCCCCTATGCTAAAGTTGCAAGTTACGCGGGAAGTCAGTTGGAGTTGGGGGGGGGCTGCGAGTGGAGCCTCGCAGTTTTTCAGTTTGATATGTGAAGCTCATTAGCTAGCCAACATGTATCTAGCAAATGTTTAGCAAAATATTAGAAGTGAGGCTACTAGACTAACTAGGTCTACTGTAATAGCTTCACTTTTAATAGTTTGCAAAAACATTAGCTAGCACTAGTGTTTTGCAGTTGCTAGCAGCTTATTGGGATTTTATGCTAGAAAGACAGGCATTGTTTTGATATAATAAATTAAGCATTATTGTTAGTTAAGCATGTCAGCCTGCAGCCCCACTTCTTCTCTCTCTCTAACTCATTGCAGATGGTTGCACTAAAGTAAAGGGCACTGAGAGGAAGCCAGTTGTAAGATGTTTAAAAGTTCATTAAACATAATATATGCTTAAATGCATTTCAAAGAAGTTGTGTTGGAGTTTGTGTTATTCTACATTTTGACACCAAGATTTTCAGATTTGACTGCAAATGTATATCGGTTCCAAATATCGGTTTCCTTGATTACTAATAATCGGTATCGGCCTTGAAAAAGCCATATCGGTCGATCCCTAGTCCAAATATGTTGATACAAAGCTAGGCTACTGCTCACTGCTGCCATTTTCCAACACACGTTGGGGATAATTAAGCTCCGTGTTTTGTTATGAAGCCGGTATTCAGGAAGCTGCGCTCTGATGTTTTTTTTTGCCGTCGTAGTTTGCCTTTACTCGCTCAGAAAGTAGATCCACATTTGGATTTCCTGCCCGACCAAATTCAGTTAATAACCAGGCTCTGCTCTGAATGAAGTCTGAGGGTTTCTGGCTGACGCGTCATAGCACATGCAGCGAGTTTTTATTTTATTTTGTATATATCATTTTTTTTTAAAAACATTATCGAGGCAAAAATTGCCTCGATGATGACTTAATTAGTTGCCTAGTGATTCATCGACTATTTGGGGGCAGCCCTAGAAGACATGAACAAAACATACAAGTATCATAAAAGCTTTTTTTGCCACAGATCTCGTTTTGTACAATAATCAGAGAAAGCTCTTGCGATGCTAACTTCTGGGTTGGTCTTCACATCACTGCACCACTGTGTATGGCACCAGTCCCCCTAACCTGCTGTCTGAAGCAATACTTGATGCTGTATTTCTTAGCTTACAATAAAATGTGTTATATAGAGCAGTGCTTCTCAAACTTTTTTCAGTAATGTACCCCCTTTGAAACATTTTCTTAGCCAAGTACCCCCTGACCGACCCCGAACATTTTTGATAGAAAAAGCCTATATAAATAATTACAATATAGTGATGTTCCATCAGTGTGTGATTTATTAACTACATGCACGAATTACAACAAACTAAGGATATTTTCATCTTTATGCATGAGACATTTTTTTAAAAACAGATTTTTAAGTAATATATGTTTAACAAACCAATTAACAAAATGATATATTATGCAAAAACTATAAAATACAATACACAAATATTATAATAAAATCCACTGTGGTGCCTGATGTGCAACTATACCATCTGAAACCCCATGTATGCATAGTGTCACAATACCAACATTTTGGTTTCGATACCAAGTCAAGAATTGCGATTCCGATTCTTTTTCGATACTTTTGTTAAAAAAAAGGGAAACAGTCTTAAATGTAATTACTGTGCTTTATTTCACACCATAACCATAACTAGGGCTGAACGATATACCGTGTCATGGCGATAACCGCGATATGCGCATGCGCGATATTCACACCGCAGGGACGTGTGGTTGTATTAATTTTTTTTTAAATGCTAACGCACTTTAGCACAGAATTCAAAATAAAGATACCTTATTACTTATCGAAACTGCACATACAATATATCCGATTAAAGCTGAGACTCCACAGATTATTTAAGTATAGTATCTAAGTGATCCGATCTCGCGACAGGGGAAGCAAACACAGACATCACAACACGTACCTTTACGGAGCTTTTACGGGAGATCGTCTCACTGTAGCTGTCAATCTGATCAAAAGACGTGTTCAATGGCATTAAAACGAGAAAAAATGTAAAGTACCCGCCGGGACCTTGGGGCTTAACAGGTTAAAAAAAACGCAATATATATCGCAGGGGAACAAAAAACCGCAATGTCAGTTTTTTTCAATATCGTGCAGCCCTAGCCATAACACAAACTTTTAAACAATGAGAACAATAAATAAAATAAATGACTAGAATTTGTATTAAATACAATTAAGCATCATCTATAAACAACCTTTTTGTTTTTCGCTTGTGGCGTCTTTTTTGTCAACAAGCCGAGGCACAGCGGCAGTTCCCACTTGCAGCCATGCTTCTCGCTTTCTCACATGCTCTGGCAGCTAGTGCATGCTTGACAGGGGAGGGACTGCAGGCACGGCTGCAGTGCAGGGAGTGGAAGCAGAGCGCTGAACACACGGCTCTTATTAAAACGCCGCTTTCTCACCGGAGTACTTTTCCCCGTCATTCTTAAAGTACCGATACTAATGAAACGGAGGAATCGCAAGGTTTTTAACGGCAGGGTATCACGGCAGGGTATCGCGGTACCTTTCAAGTATCGGTACACCGTGCAACACTAATGCATATACAATAAAACAGCATTAAATTAGCAGTCTCTAATGTAGTGACCACAATGCATGAGAGGGTTAAAAAAACAACAACGTTGTAACTGAAAAAAATTGCAATTACAGTGGGGCAAAAAAGTATTTAGTCAGCCACCAATTGTGCAAGTTCTCCCACTTAAAAAGATGAGAGGCCTGGAATTTTCATCCTAGGTACACTTCAACTATGAGAGACAGAATGGGGGGAAAGAATCCAGGAAATCACATTGTAGGATTTTTTTAATGAATGAATTGGTAAATTCCTCGGTAAAATAAGTATTTGGTCACCTACAAACAAATAAGATTTCTGGCTTTCACAGACCTGTAACTTCTTCTTTAAGAGCCTGCTCTGTCCTCCACTTGTTAACTGTATTAATGGCACCTGTTTGAACTCGTTATCAGTATAAAAGACACCTGTCGACAACCTCAAACAGTCACACTTCAAACTCCACTATGGCCAAGACCAAAGAGCTGTCAAAGGACACCAGAAACAAAATTGTAGACCTGCACCAGGCTGGGAAGACTGAATCTGCAATAGGTGAGCAGCTTGGTGTGAAGAAATCAACTGTGGGAGCAATTATTAGAAAATGGAAGACATACAAGACCACTGATAATCTTCCTTGATCTGGGGCTCCACGCAAGATCTCACCCCGTGGGGTCAAAATGATCACAAGAACGGTGAGTAAAAATCCCAGAACCACACGGGGGGGGAACTAGTCAATGACCTGCAGAGAGCTGGGACCAAAGTAACAAAGGCTACCATCAGTAACACAATACGCCACCAGGGACTCAAATCCTGCAGTGCCAGACGTGACCCCCTGCTTAAGCCAGTACATGTCCAGGCCCGTCTGAAGTTTGCTTGAGATCATTTAGATGATCCAGAAGAGGATTGGGAGAATGTCATATGGTCAGATGAAACCAAAATAGAACTTTTTGGTAAAAACTCAACTAGACGTGTTTGGAGGAGAAAGAATGCTGAGTTGCATCCAAAGAACCATACCTACTGTGAAACATGGGGGTGGAAACATCATGCTTTGGGGCTGTTTTTCTGCAAAGGGACCAGGACGACTGATCCGTGTAAAGGAAAGAATGAATGGGGCCATGTATCGTGAGATTTTGAGTGACAACCTCCTTCCATCAGCAAGGGCATTGAAGATGAAACGTGGCTGGGTCTTTCAGCATGACAATGATCCCAAACACACCGCCCGGGCAACGAAGGAGTGGCTTCGTTAGAAGCATTTCAAGGTCCTGGAGTGGCCTAGCCAGTCTCCAGATCTCAACCCCATAGAAAATCTTTGGAGGGAGTTGAAAGTCTGTGTTGCCCAGCGACAGCCCCAACACATCACTGCTCTAGAGATCTGCATGGAGGAATGGGCCAAAATACCAGCAACAGTGTGTGAAAACCTTGTGAAGACTTACAGAAAATGTTTGACCTCTGTCATTGCCAACAAAGGGTATATAACAAAGTATTGAGATGAACTTTTGTTATTGACCAAATACTTATTTTCCACCATAATTTGCAAATAAATTCTTTAAAAATCAGACAATGTGATTTTCTGGATATTTTTTCTTCTCATTTTGTCTCTCATAGTTGAGGTATACCTAGGATGGAAATTACAGGCCTCTCTCATCTTTTTAAGTGGGATAACTTGCACAATTGGTGCAACTAAATACTTTTTTGCCCCACTGTATAAACAAACTATGTAATAACATTGCAATTTTCCACCGCAGCGGAGCCGGCTCTCAGTACCGAAAGCCGGTTCTTAGCTGGCCCCACTCGGCTGCCCGGCAAGTATCAATACTTCATGCTTACGTCAGAGGAGGAGGGCGAGATTAACCTGAGCAATAACAGTTAATCGCGAGTACGGAAAATACAAGTTGTAACAAGCAGTAGCGATGAGCAAAGTGACTACGTGACCACACACTTGTATAAACAGAGAAGAACCAGTTAAGCACTAGAAAAGCACAAGAACGGATGTTGAACCCTTCGTGGTTCTAGGAATATTTTATATACAATTGTGTTTTCTATTTAACTTATTGTACTATTATTTTTGTAATCATGCATGGTTTTAACCTTTTTTAACCTTTTTTTTGTTATCTCACGTACCCCTTGCAGTACCCCAACGTACCCCTAGGGGTCCACATGCCCCCATTTGAGAATCACTGATATAGAGAGTAGCACTTATGAACATTTAACATTGAAGTATCATAGTCGTGTGTTTACCACAAATCTAGTTTTCTATAATATTGCAAAATCAGATGGAATAATCCCATTGCTTTTTGTCCAGTGAGCCGTTGTGATGCTTAGTTCAGGCTAAATTGGATACGGGCAAACAGCCGCCCCTATTTGTATATAGGGAAAACACGGGTTGGGTATCGTTTGGATTTTAACGATTCCGGTTCTGCTTTTCAATTCCGGTTATTTTCGGTTCTCGATTCCGGTTCTTTGAGAGGGTAAAAATAGGTCCCATGACAAACTGGGAGAAAAATATATTTATGAAAACATTAAGTCAAATCTGTATTCCTATTTACAAATCACTTCATACTGTTGAATTTCTTTACGGTTATTAAATAAAATTATATAAAAATAATCTCTGCATTGTTTAGTTAGTTCTAAGTGGTGCAGTTTGAGAATGTACAATTGGCCCAGTCTCCTGATGTTACACTGCAACCTGCCTGTGAGACAGAGTCCAACCACACATGTCCAACACATAGGCCTAATAATAATACATTATATTTATAGCCTATAGGACTAGCGCTTTTCTACAACTCAAAGATGCTTGCACGCTTAGACATGTCCTGCAATACACATGCTGCAGCTGCCCACTGTTTGTAAAAGAAAATAAATAATATTTTCATTTCAATAATAGGCGCATTCACACTGCGGTACTTTTCCCACAAAGGTTCATGCGAACTTAGTTCATGAGAACTCTTTTATCGCGTTCACACCAAAAAGAGCCGGTACTAAAATTAGTTCATGTGAACCTTTTTACCCCCTCGAAAGTCCCTGCTAGAGAGCAGGGACTTTCGAGCGGCTCTTTTGTGAGAAAAGAGCTATATTTCTGATTGGCTGGGCGGATTGCAAACCACGCCCCGTAAAATTCCCAAAATGTTTTGTGAAGCCGCCATTTTATTATCCTCGCATTAGCAATATTAGCATTAGCATTAGCCCAGCGCAGAAACGCAGAGAGACTAACGTATGGCAACACAAAATAAAACATGGGAGCGGTGGAGATGAGGAGGTGTCGGCGTTCTGGCGATTTACTCTGAAGGCTTCAGTAGAAGCTGCTGGGAGTCCCAGCAGCTTCTACTGAAGCCAGTCCCCAACTCCGGGGACTTCCGGCCGGGGACCGTGGGCGGCAGTATACGCCGTGAAGTTGTTTGTAGCCTGCCAGTAAACCCAAAGCAGAAGAAGAAGAAGTGACGTCAGCGGCTTCATTTGCCTAATCCACCCCCAGGGACTTTTTCCGGTGTGAACGCGATCTGTACTTAGTTCATGCGAACTAAAGAGTTCGCATGAACTAAGTTCACATGAACCTTTGTGGGAAAAGTACTGCGGTGTGAATGTGCCTAATGTACTTTCTATACCCTGCTTCATAAACAATACTGACATCCCTGTGCTCCTCCGAGTCTGGGGGTCCAGGGGATGTGAGGACAGTAGGGCTGCAACAAACGACTAATTTGATAATCGATTAATCTATCGATTAATGAAACGATTAATCAACTATTCGGACTATTACTGTATGCCTTGCACAATTTCTCAAACGCTCTTATTTAGCCATCAACTTTTAGATTTAGCTTGAGGTTGTTTTAGGCATGTGGAAACTAACAATGAAGACAATAAACATGAATACTTGATTCAAAAATACATATATTATTAAATTAACTAAACACATTTTGAACAAAATTAACATAGCTTTATATTTAAATTAAATATATAATATTTCACATGAAAAGAAACAACAGTGTTTTAACAAATCGTATTAAATAATGTGATGACAGAACTGTGAACAGAATAGCTTAAACTTTAACAAAATAAATAACTCCGTTACCTCTAATCATTAACCCATGTTTGTATAATGTAGTTAACTCTGTGTGTTGCTGCTAGCATACATAACACCTGACGTGGAAAAGTTACTCATGGATGGGGCTACAGAGCTGCTAGAAAGACAGTCGAACCCGGTCCATTTCTCCGTCTGGATGTGGTGCACTTTTGATAAATGTTTAGACAAATTGCTCGTGTTACCGCCCTTACATCCTAAACTCTTATTGCACTTTTGGCAACGAGCATTCTCCACATCGAGACGGGTAAAGTTTAACCACACCTTGGAGCGCGTTCTCTCCGCCATCTCCTCCGTGTGTTGCTGCATGTAGCAGCTGCGTGTGTGTAAACTGCCCCGTCCCCTCGCACACAGACGGGGGAGAGAGATCTCGTCTGATCGAAAATACATCATAGACGCATTTGTTTGTCTTTTTGCATATTAGAAACGAGTTGGCGACACTCGGTACGTCCACACAGCAGCTTTAAACAAATCTTCCAACGCTTCTCTGCCCATTGACTTTGAATGGGGATGACGTCACTTTGCCTCGCTTTTCGCCGAACTGCATTGTGGGGGAGCGAAGCGAAGATTTCCAGGATTTCCAGGATTAACGGAGCGTCTACACAGCAGCGTGCGTTGACGCTTGACGGTGGGTGTGTCTGAAGCTTGGGGATTTTTTGCGAGCAACGCGACCAACAACCAATCACATGAATCTCCCGCCCCTGACATACAAAGCAATAGCAATGTTAAAACGAAGTAAACTGGATATAAAATCCCCAAACAGGCGAAAACCTACCAGTTTCACCCACTGTCTCTGCCACCTCCCTCCATGCCTGGTTCCTCCGGTTTGTATCCCGGAAGATGAACAAAGACTGATCAGCACCGGGTGATTCACTACCGCTATAATGAATTTTCCCTCAATTTTTTTGAATATGAGGAAATGACCTGCGTAGTAGTCTCTCCCAGCATACACGCCGTTTGATTGGCTAGCGCTTGTACTGGCAGATTTGCATAAACGGGATTTCATTGGCTGACGCTTCTGCCGAGGCGCCAAAAGTTGAACATTGCTCAACTTTTGAAGCGGGCAACGCAAGCAACGCTCCATGTCGCTTCCCAAAATGCAGTTCGGCTAAAAGTGACGTCACCCCATTCAAAGTGAATGGGCAGAAGCGTTGTAAGCTTCAACGCACGCCAACGCACGGATTCAAAAGTTGAGCAATGTTCAACTTTTGAAGCTGAGCTGGAAGCGTCAGCCAATCAAATCCCGTTTATGCAAATCTGACAGTACAAGCGCTAGCCAATCAAACCACGTGTATGCTGGGAGAGCCAGACCGCAGTTCATTTCCTCATATTCCAAACGAGGAAAATCCCCCGGGGTTTTTTACTTTGTATGTCGGGGGCGGGAGATTAATGTGATTGGTTGTTGGTCGCGTTGCTCACAAAAAATCCCCAAGCTTTCAGACAGGCCCAGCTCCAAGATTTTCAAGATTTGTTTAAAGCTGCTGTGTAGACGTACCGTAAAGACTGCGATATAATGTTTTTGTAGCAATAATACATGACATATATTTTTTAAATGTCTCCAGTACCGATAAAAAGACCGATAACGTTGAAGCTTAACGGCGCGTAAAACACATGTGATGACGTCACCAACGAATCGATGACTGAATTAGTTGGCAACTAATTTGGTAATCGATTTTAATCGATTAGTTGTTGCACCCCTAGAGGACAGCGTGAGGACACAGACAGGGAGGCTGCTTCACTTCATAAAAGGAAATGGCGGTCAACATAGGAGCTAAAACGCTTAATAACCTTCATTACGTGTTAGAGAAAGAACATAAGAAAGTTTGACAAAGATGAGGCAGTTAAACGGGCAGCGGATCCGCTGTGTAGAAAGAGAGAAAGAGAGAGACGCTGAGCTGCACCATGCAGTGATCAGATGATCCGGAGCATAGAGAGACAGCTGCGGCCCGCAGGGCTCCGCCTCCTGTCCTCACAACTCTTATTAATCCCGGGACCGGACAATTGTTATTTGTTCCTACTCGGAAACGAGTTTTGCTTCCCAACCCTGCCACTGTGCTACACTTCCCGCCCCGCCCCCGTCTAACTGTACAGAAAGCGGCGAGATGCATTTCCTTAGGAAACGACAAGCAGAACCAAAACTAACATTTCTAAAACGAACAATGGCGGACACGGACAATTTGCGAATGACTTCTGCCTTTTGTAAACTGAATGTATCAATAATTTGTCAATAAATGAGGGCGAAAAACGTCACTTGTCCGCCGGACAAGTCAATTGAAAGATCTACTTGTCCGATATTGTAAATAACACGTCCTGGACGGTGGGACGTGTACTTTTTCGCACACTGCATTACATTCCTATTTAGAGCATGATTACAAGCATGATTTTTGTTTAATACGTCTCACTACGTTTCCTTACATTGCCAACAAAATGAAAAAAGAATCATGTTAAGAGATGAATATCACTTACGTTTTTTTGAATATTATATAATATGGTCACATTACTAAAACAAAAATAACTTGACATAAATGTAAGGTCATATTGCACTTATTCGCCATGGTAACGGCATAGTGATACTGCTCTCAGTAGACCGCACAGATCTAGACTCACAATTAATCCAATATCAATTTGCTGTGCAATACTGTACGTGTAGTAATTTTATTTTAACTACTCAGTCTACTTTTTTTAACAACAAAATAAATGTATATTTATAATATTCCTGTACTTTTTACTTAGTTATTATATTTTGCTTTTCTGTACTTCTTATCATTGTTGCCCTTTTGCTGCTATGACACTGCACATTTGTATCGTTGTGGGACTAATTAAAGATGCCCCTATTATAGTAGGATTATTGGAATTAGAGTAAAAACGTTCTGCCTTTACTGTTACCAGTTACTGTACCTTTAGCTGACTATCATAAAAGGCAAAAGTAAACCTACTAGAGGGGTACCTGGGAGATGTAGTCAAACACGGAGCTGGGCTCATAGTGGGACTTGTAGTCCAGCTCCGTGGTATCGCTGTGGGTGAAGTGGCCCAGGTGCTGGTCCACGTGATGGCCGTGGTGCTCCGACTTGATGTAGTCGAGGCCGCTGATCTCCATCTTGATCTGCTCGTGGCCCAGCTCGGCGGTGGACAGCGGCTGGATCTCCGACAGGTCCACGGTGCAGATGGGCTCCAGGTCTCCGTCCTCCGGCTCACTCTTCACGCACGGCAGCATCACCAGAGGCTCGGCCACCTCCGAGACGTCTAGGGAAGGGGGAGGGGAGCTGCACTCAGGGGGCAGGCCAAGGCTCAAACAATCGGCCTCCAAGTCAGTCATGGTGAGGGGCGGGGCTGATCCTCCTCACCTATCTGCGGTACAACACTTCGGGTAGCGCTTGGGACCAAAACCTTCTCCGCCCCGGTCCTTCCTCCCTCCCCTGTAGAAATGTACCCGTCCCGAGTGGCGGTGGGGGGCGTGTTCCTCAGAGTGTGTCCTCACTGCTGTGGTCACCACCCACACCGGACTGGCACCAGCCTGCAACAACGTGAAAGACACCGTTTAAAGACACTTGTAGATCAATTAAGCAGCCGTACAGATAGTGCATTCTATGCACGTTTGTTTTCCTTTTTGGCTTGTTTTGATACGCGGAAAGTGTGCTAAAATGAGAGTGATGCTGTCGTGTATTTTTCAGGGAACCCATAGTTTAATGTATATTAACTTGGAATGCAGCAGTGCACATTACTTATCATTAGACGAGGATAAACCAATCACAGCCGACAGATATCTTTACTTTCCCTAAGTCTACAGTTTGTACCGACCCCTAAAGACAAATAACTTAATGTAAAACATAATTTAGGCATTTTTTCATACTTATTTAATTGCTTTAGAAGCATGAAGTTATTTTCTATTATACATAATATATTTTCCACATTTATTTTCCACAATTAATTGTATTGTCACTCCGGTCTCCATAGACTTTGTGGATCAGATTGCAGGTCTTTGTCTTGAGGATGGGAAGGTTATATAGATACAGATACAGATAAATCTTAGTTATACTACAGAAAAGTAAAACCAGCAATTCAAGCTAAAACAAAAGAGCCATGAGAGAGTGATGTATTTACATATCTTTAGTAATGTTATGCTTGCACTGGATGAGTGTGCTGGAATGTATGTCTGTAACTATAACTTGTACTTTCCACACGTTTCCAATGTGCTGTCACTGTGTTAAAAACACAGTGTCAGAACATTGCACTACATAGAGTTTTATATAAAACACTGACAATAAATATTTTTAATGCAAACATATTTGTAACTCTACATACAGTTTACTGAAAAAAATGACTTCACTTTAGGTAGTTCAACTACATTTAACTGTACATAAAAACATTTATTAATTAACTACACAATCATTTATTTAACCGTCAGTACTTAATTTATATTTGACTGGTAACTCAATACTTTTACTTACATTTTAAACGTAGGACATGTAGTGCAGATCTTTTCACAATGCAGTGATAATGCTTTTGCTGAAGAAGAGTTTCAGAACAGTTCTTACTCTTGGTGGCTGCAGAGCCCACCCCGCACACACACACGGTAAAGTTTGCAGGCTGGTATCAGCCGTTAACGTTAAACTCCGACAAGTCTTCACTTTTCTCTAAAAACAGACCGTTACATTCCTGCCGAGCCCCGGCTGCAGCCCCCGGTGTGCCCGCTCAGTCCTCTCTCTCTTCGGGCTGAATGTGAAGGGGTTACCTGTCTCTGCAAACACTCAGGTAGCCTTTCAACCCGCCACGCAGCCTCTCGCAACAAACACAATCTGGCGGTGATTTACCCCTCAGAGGATGCCTTCACAATAACACCGCTTCCCCTGGTTCATCCGCGGGGAGGTTTAGTTTCGGTGGTTGTTCCAATCGGGGGAGAAAACTCCACATGACAGAGGAGGAACATGTATTTAAACGCGCATTTCTGGCATACAAAGACAGGGCAAGATGCCATGTCTAACAAGCTAGCAGAGCTAACCAGTGGCCATCTTGTTTATCACACAAGCTGTCTGCTAAGCTAACTAGCTGATGTTAGCACGGGGGTGAGAAAGTGAGAGTGGAGCGGAGAGGCAGGCGGACGGAGAGGAGTAGCTAGCCTCCGCCGCTGTCCTGGGCACTATCTCTGTTTAGCATGTGGGGTGGGCTCCGCTGGATGCTGCTGACAGCTCAGAAACAAAAGGGTCAATTTATGAAATCTGTGCTGCGACCCGCGAGGATCTGTCAGAGAGCGGTGCAGGCTGTGAAGAGAAGCCGGAAACTGAGCAGAGCGGCGAGGAGAGAAGCAACACACCGGGGCAGAGCTGTAAAGATCGGAGGGGGTTGTGGTACGTTACCTGCGGGTGGTCCGGTGCATTGCTGTCCGCCTCAGTCACTTGTAGCTAACTCCGCCGGACCCGCCACGTCCACCTCGGCATAACAACTCGCCTCCTCTCCTCCCCTCTATCGCTGACTAATTCCGCTCCCTCCTTCCTTTCCTCCCTTCCTTGCCTCTCTCCCCCTTCGATCCTTCTTCCTTCCTGCCCAATGGTCGCTCTTGCGCATACCCGTTCTGGCGGGTACACAGGTAACTACGGCAACGGTAGTGGTGAGAGGTGGGCTATTCTCGCGCGCAGTTGCCCGAGCGGGTGCGCGCACGGTAAACATTTGTATTGTTACAGCATCATCTGTGCTCGTGTATTTATGGTATTTATGTTAGCTCCACGCGCCCTGTGTATAATCACAAAGGAATGAATGAGCGTGTAGCACGCGCCCCCGCTGATCCGGGTCAACGCGGTCAAGTGGCGGGTGGAGACGTCACTCCGCGGCAATTAACAAGCTCATTAAATAAATGATGTCATATTTAAGAGAGACACGACAGGTGAATAAATATCACATCCGCAGTTGAGTATTTACATTATGTTGTGTATTACAAGTTTCCTGAAATAAACATTTAATATGCAAAGGATGGAGGCATTCTATTTTTAGTAACGACGTGTTCTATTAATTAGGCTCTAAATGATATTTGTAAAACGCTTTAGAATATAGAGAGGAATGAAACTAGAAAGTTTGTATGTAAGTAAAATCAGGTATTGTAAAACTCATACATTTTGTACACACTGCAGGTGGAAAAGAGTATACAAATCATGTTTTACCATTAGTGTCTCACATAATTGCATGAAATTAACCCCCCAGGCAATATGATTGGCAGAAAACATTTAGACTAACTTTAGTTTGTTTATTAATACATATATTATCAACTATTTTGTTTATGTTCAATTTAGACTTCAGCTGCAACAACTTATCATTTTTTAAATTAGCTTTGTCTTTAGTTGTGTTTTGGTATTTTGTTTTTTTCTTGCATTAAAGGTGGGGTAGGTAATTTTGGAGAAACCAGCTCGAGTGCGCTAGAATTTGAAAATACACAACCGGAAAAATGTGCCACTTCCTTACAGAGCCCCTCCTCCAACACACACGAACGCACACATGACCAATGAGGGCACGAGATAAATGTGTGCACAGATGGAATGCTGACAGGCAGGTAGGCCATCCAGTTATTTTAGCCGGGCCGGCTCAGATGATTGGTCGTGCTTTTTACAGTACTACGGCTTCCACAGATGACGTTTTTTTATGGATTGTTTGTCAAAGCACTTAAGATATTCATTGCTATCGGGATGTTAAGAGCATTCCATGGAATATAACAAAAAGTGTATCTCGAGCCGGTTTCTCAAACTTACCTACCACACCTTTAAAATAATCCTTTACCCATAAAATGATCATTTATACAGTTGCTCAACCATGTAACTTTAAATTCGTGGAGATGACATCTTTAAGAGTGTGAAAAAATTAAAGAGAAAAAAATCCATTTATTAACCATGTGACAAATCCCAAATGTTATTTAGTCATGTTGTTTTATACCTCAGTAGCTGTTAAGCAGCGTTGATTTAGTCTCACAAGAATACAAATGTTTAATAGGAGTCGGATGTGGTTTTCAAAGGAGTTTCTATGGATCTTCTTATCCTCTTAGGAACAATTTTCAGGTTCATAATTGTATTTTACTCTCAATGAATATAAGAAAGCACTGCGTAAAGCGAGAGCAGCCTACTACTCTTCATTAATAGATGAGAATAAGAATAATTCAAGATTTCTTTTCAGCACTGTAGCCAGGCTGACAGAGAGCCACAGCTCGATTGAGCCTTCTATTCCCATAGCACTCAGTAGTAATGATTTTATGTGCTTTTTTAACGATAAAATTGTTACTCTTAGAAACAAAATTAATGACCTCTTGTCTTTGACCAGTATAGTGTTATCAACAGCTCCCGGAAACGTAAGTTCTAATATTACACTAGATAGTAAACTAGAATGCTTTTCAGCCATTAACCTTGAACAATTAAATTCAATGATTCTCTCTTCTAAACCATCAACGTGTATATTAGACCCAAATCCAACTAAGCTGTTGAAGGAAGTTTTTCCATTAATTAGCACTTCTTTATTAAATATAATGAATATGTCTATGTATTATCAGGCTATGTTCCACAATCATTCAAAGTAGCACTGATAAAACCGCTTCTTAAAAAGGACAACCTCGATCCAGAGGTTTTAGACAACTATAGACCTATTTCTAATCTTCTGTTTCTCTCAAAAATTCTTGAGAAAGCGGTCGCAAAAGAGCTGTGTGATTACTTAAAAAACAATGATTTATTTGAAGATTTTCAGTCTGGCTTTAGAACACATCATAGCACAGAGACAGCTCTGGTTAAAGTCACAAATGACATTCTAATAGCCTCAGACAAGCAACATGTCTCTATTCTTGTTTTGCTCGATCTCAGTGCTGCATTTGATACTATCTACCATGATATCCTATTGCAAAGATTAGAGCACTTAGTTGGCATACAGGTAACTGCTTTAGGCTGGTTTAGGTCCTATCTATCTGAACGCTCTCAGTTTGTACGTGTCAACGATGAATCGTCCACGCAAACCAAAGTTAGCCATGGAGTGCCACAGGGCTCAGTGCTCGGACCTATTTTGTTCACATTATATATGCTTCCGTTAGGCAATATTATAAGGAATCATTCTGTAAACTTTCATTGTTATGTGGATGATACTCAACTATATGTATCAATCAAGCCTGATGAAATTAATCATCTAAATAAAATTCAAGACTACCTCAAGGACTTAAAAACGTGGATGACCTTACATTTTTTGATGTTAAACACGACCAAAACTGAAGTTATTGTACTTGCCCGAAGAATCTACGAAACAAATTATCTAAAGATATACTAACTATGGATGGCATTAATTTGGCCTCCAGTGAGACTGTAAGGAATCTTGGTGTTATATTTGATCAGGATTTATCCTTTAACGCCCACATAAAATCAATTTCAAGGACCGCCTATTTCCATCTACGTAACATTGCAAAAATCAGGCATATCTTGCCTCAGAACGATGCAGAGAAACTAGTCCATGCATTTGTTACTTCAAGGCTGGATTATTGTAACTCATTATCAGGGTGTACCAAGAAGTCAGTCAAGTCGCTTCAGCTGATTCAAAATGCTGCAGCTCGTGTACTAACCAGTTAGGTAAAGGGACCACATTACTCCTGTTCTGACTGCCTTACACTGGCTCCCTATAGAACACAGGATAGAATTTAAAATTCTTCTTCTCGCCTACAAAGCCCTTAATGGGCAGGCGCCATCTTACCTTAAAGAACTCATTATACCCTACTCTCCTACGAGGGCATTGCGTTCCAAGAATGCAGGGTTGTTGGTTGTTCCTAGAGTCTCTAAAAGTACAATGGGAGCCAGAGCCTTTTCTTATCAAGCTCCACATTTGTGGTATCAGCTTCCAGTTTGTGTTCGGGCGGCAGACACCCTATCCGTTTTTAAGAGTGCGCTTAAGACCTTCCTTTTTGATAAAGCTTATAGTTAGGGCTGATTAGATTCAGCCCCTAGTTTTGCTGATATAGGCTTAGTTTGTCGGGGGACATCTTACTTCTTCCTTCTCTCTGTCTATACCTGTGTACTCTGATGTTCCGATTAACCCAGCTTCCCCAAATGTCTTTCTTTTTGGTGTCTATATACGCCGGGATCCGGAGACATGGATGATCCTGCGGTCCTGTGTCCTGGATCGCGAGCCCTGGATCTTGTGTCGTGGCTGTGGTCCTGGATCATAGGTCCTGGATGGATATTCCTATTATACACACATGCATTTCCAAACATTTGGACTACCTATGTTGCAAATGTATTATCTTTTAAATGTACACACGGCATCTATTGCACGTCTGTCCGTCCTGGGAGAGGGATTCCTCCTCTGTTGCTCTCCCTGAGGTTTCTCCCTTTAAACTGTGGGTTTTCTCCGGAAGTTTTTCCTTGTACGATGTGAGGGTCTAAGGACAGAGGGTGTCGTATTGTCATACTGATATTCTGTACACACTGTGAAGACCACTGAGGCAAATGTAACATTTGTGATATTGGGCTATATAAATAAACATTAATTGATTGATTGATATTTTGCACTAGCCAATTGAAGCCTGAGTGTAATGATGTCACTATGTTACAGAAGTAAACAAAGGGTTGCGTTTCAAATAGTCAGTTACGCTTAGGAAGGTTCCTAACGGAGTGAAATTACCCGGTCATACCCAAGTGGTAGCCATGAAAAGAGCTGTTAGAATTCTCTAGACTAGAGGGTAGGAAAGGAGCTTTGAAACGTCCTTTAGTTTAGGAAACACTGGGGTTGCGGTCGGATAATCCAAAAATCAGCTCCTATCGTCTAACCCTATCGTCTATTCCTTGACCTCTGAGTGAAACGTCACAGGGTTAAGGGATAGTGGATAGGAGAACTCAAAGGAGAAGAGACTGCGGTAGTGCGGTACTTTAGAGAATCCGAATGCACTTTCACTATCCGACGTGTTTATGATGCGCCAGCGAACGTCATGAATGTGCGTTTGCTGCTGTGGGGAAACTATGGAAACTACAGTTTTCTATAGCGGACTACAACATGGATGTATAATAAGAAGGAGGGACTACTGTAAACTCATCTATAGTCTCTGCACCGTGCTCTGATGCTGTTGCTTTATGAACGTGGACAACAGAGAAACATATTCTTCATGACCAAAGTTGGAATTTAAATAAAAAAGGAAAGTGAAACTTATGTTCGTCGTCACCCTCTCCCTCCGGTCCACGTTAATACAAATGATCCCAATACGTATGATTGTATGAACTATGAAAATATCTTAAAATCAATACAAATGTACTTATTATAAACGTAAGTTCTTAACATCTATCACTGTGTACATCACCATTCACACAGCTCAGTAAACACTGAAATGTTGACTTTATTTGATAATTTCAGTAAAAACTAACGTTCATATTTCTCTTTGATTATAATACTGATGAACGTTCAGAACAAAGCACTTTGACAACTTACCACATATGTTTTAAAATGCTTAATAAGCACCGTAACTTTCATGATATCATTTCTCGGTAATAATCGGTTGTTTCCGTGAACGGCCGACTGTTGTGTGACGGCAAATGCTGCGGCCGCAAGGGATTGTGGGGCAGCATTGTCTCCTCTCCTTTCGGTTAGGGAGGTCCAGTGGTTCCTAAGCTATAGGAGGTTATAAAGGAAGTTTGAAACCTCCTTTCCTATCATCTAAAGAATTCGAACGGCACTTATCATAGCTGCCACTGAGGGACTTCCGGGTCATTTCACTCCGTTAGGAAGGTTCCTTAGCTAAATGGACTATTCGACTTCAGCCTGGACCTTCCTTTACGAAAGGAAAGGAGAAATTGCTGTCCCACAATACCTTGCGGCCGCAACATTTACCGTGACACAACATTCAGCCGCTCACGGAAACAACCGATCATGACCGAGAAATTACATCATGCAAGTTACTGTGCTGTAACCTGCCAAAGTGCTTTGTTTTGACCGTTCAACACCAAAAGGCGAAACATAAACGTTACTTTTTCTACTGACATTATCAAATAAAGTCAACATTTCACAGTATTACTGAGCAGTATGGGGTTTCTTAAGGTGTGTGTTGGAGAAAAACTCCCTCTCGAGGGAATTTGGGATTTTAGCCTTTGCAGACCATTTACATGCACATAAACGATAAACATAGTACAGAAAACCCCCAAAAAGCATAATTGAAAAGAAAAAGATTTTTGTTGTTCCCATCAACAGAGAGTAAATCAGACACTTCAGGCCAAGCTGGTCGTTGTGAACATTTATTGGTTTTCCTTGAATTGTAACACTAAAAAGTACCCGGTCTCATCGACTAAAACAGGTAATAGAAATTAAAAAACACACCATCACCATAGCCTTCATCATAACATTATCATGGCAGACAGTTTGTAATGTGGCGTATTTGACATTCAGACGGTGCTGCTGTGATCAACACGGGCACAAAAACAGCCAAACATACAGAGAATTTACTATAGTCCACTGGTTAATGATGGAGAAAGTTGGCAATAATTAACTCAAAACTGACATAGGTCACAAAAAAGTCAAAGGTCATATCAATTCTGAGTTGATTTTAACATTAAGTTTTCTTTTTCTGACCGAAGCTTCAACTGCCTGCCACTCAACTTCAGCACTTTTTAAATGTCATTTTTAAAATAGGAAACAATTGAAGATTTGGTTTTATTAGACTGGTAAATTACAAAAAAAGGGCACATTTTTTTATCAAAAGTATTGCATCAAGAACAATATGAACTTTCTTCGACAGACAAGAGCAAGTCAGTTCATTGAGATTATACAGGGAGTAGAAATAGATATTAAAAAATAAAACTTAAACACTAGTCACATTTGCCTGTGTCAATACAAACACACAGTCTGCTTAAAGTCAAACATTTGAAATTAATAAAACAATCCCTTTCAACCCCTCATTCCCGCGTTGCATCAAATAAAAACAGGACCTTGAATCGTTCCCTGAGGAACCCCGGCATGAAGTTCCATTAACTCCAGCTTTACTTCTACAAACTAACCATGAAGGATATTAAGGAACCCTTTTTATTTACTTTTTTTAAAGAGAGAGGTCCCTTCTGCTGAAACGTAAAGTGTGTATTCCCTTAGCCCGTAGTTTTAACGGAGCGGCTGAAACATCATAATCGCTCCAAATGGGAACCACATAACCACTTTTCAGAAAACTGCCATATAAAATGAAAATCAAAGGAGCCGGGATCTGCTCTGTGATATGAACACATGAAATCCATCTGGTGGAATTTATTATAATCGTAACGACACCCTGAAGAGTTTTTAGAAAAGTCTTGAGTATACAACATTAACATTTAATAGTATTCCCTTGTCAATGTTGATTCAGTAATTGACTAAAGGTCTTTGCTGTGACACTGTTTGCTGTATAATTCTGGCTTAGTATTACTCATATTAGTAAAAGATCCATTTTTAAATAAAATCCAACATACTCACTTTTACAATTTGTGAATGTCAGTTTGAAATACTATATAATTTCCTTTGCATTTGTTTGTAAGCAGGAACAACAGAAACATTAATAGCATGATGTTTTATGAAACAGGTTAGATGATTTAATTTATTTTAGTGCAGGTCTGCACTCTTTGAGGTTCCTTTCAGTTTGTTCCCAATTTTCCCTTTTACGTATTTTCAACCAGAAGCATTTCTCTCTTTTTCTATGGTGTTCTGTAAACAACAACAGGTGAAGCATTGATTGATTAAAAGGTCCCATTGTGTCGGAGAAAAAACCTCATATCCACTCTGCCATTTTCCATTTGTCACAGACAGTTCATTGCAGATTTTAATTTATGTATTATCTTTTCAATTTACACACGGCATTGAACGTCTGTCCGTCCTGGGAGAGGGATCCCTCCTCTGTTGCTCTCCCTGAGGTTTCTCCCATTTTTCCCTTTAAACTGTGGGTTTTCTCTGGAAGTTTTTCCTTGTACGATGTGAGGGTCTAAGGACAGAGGGTGTCGTATTGTCATACTGACATTCTGTACAAACTGTGAAGTCCACTGAGACAAATGTAACATTTGTGATATTGGACTATATAAATAAACATTGATCGATTGATTGAATTTCAGTGAGAAACCTAAGATCACATTTATAGATACAAGGTTTTCTCCGACAGTAGCTGAAAGCTTATTTACAGAGCTGGCATGTAAAAACCACATAACTACTCACTTCTGAGTTTTTGATTTAAAAAAGAACATCTCAAATAATAGTCTTTTTTTACAATATTTAGTTTGGTGCTTTTTCGCACATTTCATATTTTTCATTTGGTTACTTAACCTTATATTATTACAATTTGATGTTCTCATCTCATTGTATCCTACTGTTGTTATTAATTGAATGTTATCCGAAAGTAAATCATTTATGTTGTTTTTCCTTTCCCTTTTAAGTGCTTCTAAAGTGTTCAAACTTTAAGTGTAACAAATGGAAAGATTCAAAACATAAAAATAAAAGGCTCCAAGTAAAAAACTATAAGCTATTATGTAATACACCTGATCGTTAAAATTATAGCACAGTGAGTAAAGATTTTTATATTTCTAAACATTGTCTAATTGTCCCTGCATTCTTATCCAACATTAGTATTTTTGAAAAAGGCTCTTTAACCATTTATTATCTTGGCATAAATGGGCTTCCATATTTTGGGGCAAACTCTTATAAACATGTCATAGTTTGTTATTTAAGGCCTTTAAATCCGTTTTTTTTAATGATAAAAAACAATCCTTGAAGACTATCTCTTTGCAGTTGTGTTTTTCACCCGATTCGTTTTTTTGAGACAAATAAAAGAAATAATAAACAGAAGAAAAAAAATACATATAATACACATAATCGTAGTCAAATGAGGTAATGAGGTCTGTGTGGTGAGGAACATTTAAAACACTTCAGATGTTTGACAAAATAAAATGAGGTATGTGCATAGCCACGGGAAGTCATTTTACTTGGGGGGTGCGGCCAAAAGTGGGGAGAGATTTCAACAGTAACATGAACATAATAGTAACCGGCAAAAAAGCCCTACAATATATACAATGACTATTATATGCTACTGTATACAGCTAATTTTATTACTATTTTATGTAGTTTAATCGTTTTTATTTAGGTGGTCGCTCAGCTTTTCAAATGTACACCATTGGCCAACAGGGCGTGCTGCAGCACCTCCAGCACCCCTACTTCCCTCGGCTATGGATATGTGTGAACATGTGGAGGCTGAAAGTACAACAAATTAAAAAAATTTTTAAAAAGTTAGACGCTTGGCGTTTGGAGAAATGCGGTGCGGTCATTCAGATGTTAGCAGAGCAGATAATTAGCTTTTGTTATTAAAGTAGAGGCAGTTCAATTAATCAATTATTATTAGGCATCATTAGCATATATCAAATTACAATTATTATACCGGAGAGCACCCGTGGTCATGTTGCAGCAACATCAAATCACATGTTTTTCGAAAACAGTGATATCTTTTTGCGCATCATGACCACTTTCAGCTCTCTCCGACAGTAAATCAAACTCCAGCCGCTCGGCAGAGTTTTGGCTTCATATTGCTTACATGTTTTTATTTTCAAGACAAGTAAAAACAGAATCACCTTGAGGCTAGAAAAACGTTCAGTTTACACATTTACAAAGCTTAAAGATGATGGATACGTCTTGATTGTTCGTGCTGAAGCATCGTGGAGCAGAAACATGAAAATCATGAGATTTATCACTGATATTTGTTTTTATATCTGTCATCTAATCTTTCTAGTCACCAACATCCCTCCATCTCTTCCTGACGTATGCATGCTACAAAAGATAACGTCACAAACAGATGGAAAGGTAGGAATGATTAAAAAAAAAAACACAAGTTGGGGCATTTTAGATTAGTTGTTCAGTTTAATTTAGATCTTTTAGTGAAATTAAAAGGAACAAATTATTTTATCCACTTAATCTGTTTATTTATTTTTGATAGATTTCACATAGTTGAAAACGTATTATTTCTGTATATGTTTTTATTCCCCTGGCACCAATGGGCTACCACATTTTAAATGCCCATTAAGTGAAGGAAATAATACATATTTGAAGCCAGTTTGTAGAAAACAGCCATCAAAGAAAACATTTCTGGCAGAAAACATTTCTTTTTCTTGTTTTTCTGAGATTTATATTTTATAAATTCAACTCATTTTAGTTTTCTTGGACAGCATTACTATACTAAATATAGATTTACATTTCTGACTCATAGAACATTTTTTTCAAATCCCTAGAAAAACGCAAAAACTGATAAAAAAGCTTAATAAAGCAAATTGTGGAATTGGCGTTTCATAAGCGTTTTTGAATTTACTTTTGAAAAAATGTATCTAAAATGTCTCAATCTTTATAGGTTTGTTTTAATACAACTCAACATTTTGAGGCATCTTAAGTTATCGACTTTTTTTAATCATATTTATTTTGTCAATTTCCTGGCAGTTAAGGGCTTCCATACTGATTTGGTTAATATAAGTAAAGAAAATGTAATAATAATCAGATGACAATATTTATAGAAGCAAAAAACATGTTCTGTAGGAAACTATGTGTGGCCAAGTTGATTTTGTTTGTCATTTATATTGGAAGTTTCTTACTTGTTTTGCCAGGAACATCTTTCAATAAAAAAAACATACTGTTAATTAAAATGTAAATTATTTGCCTGGCACAAATGGGAATCAATGCAGATCAGATCCATTAAAGCACATGATTAATTAGTTGAAGCCAGAAAAAAAACAAATAAAAACAAAAGGTAAACGATCAGAAATCGTATATAAAAAAGGTGGTTGTGTTTTTTTCAGGAGGTATCCGTGTGTTAACATGAGGTCGCTTAACTGAAGAATGAGGGATGAAGGAAGGATGTAAGCAAGGAGAGAAAGATGCAGAGGAGGAAACCGTTGCAGATTTTAAAAACCTTCCTCTATTCTCTTGTTTTACCTTCAGTTCTGTATGTAAAGTAAGAACTGTGCAACAAAAGATTCACATTCATTGAGTCCAAAACAATCGATGCCACTGACAAAGTTTCTCTTCCTTTTGATCGCAAAAACTTGTCAAAAATGCACCTGACGATAACCAAAAATAAGTCTGTTAAGAGAAACAATAAAAGGGCACTTCGAAACAAAAACGGATAGAAAAATCAATCTTCCTGCAAATTCACGTTTTACAGATCCAACACGAGAAGGAGAAAAACAACGATCATCAACAGGAAGCTCCGACCGTCCGACTGCTGAGGCCACGAGCTTATTGCAACAACAAAAATAAAAAATGAAATGTCCTGCTGGGACTCAAACTCACCTCATGAGGTGGGGCCCCGTATCGTGTCCAAGAGGGTATTTTACAGGATTTAAAAAGAAGAGGAGTTTGAAACATGAGGTTTTTCATCTCCGCTTACTCAGCAATTATTCCCCGTTCAGGTTCTTTATTTCCCGTTTGAAATACATTATATAACATTAGTTCAACGGGGGAATTAGAAATAGGAACATTTCCTTTTAGTTGCAGAGAATGGGAACAATCTCTACATGTTCTACCTTTTATGCTTTTTAAAATAAGAAAGCATGTTTTCTTTAAACCTATTCACTTCAATTTTAACTTCCCCTTTTTCGATAGTAGTACAGTTTTATCTTTTATAGCAATGCATTTCAATGGTGAAATAAAATAAATATTTTCCCTCTTTGGCAGAGTTGTTTGTTTACTTGTCGGACCCCATCGCTAAAAAACTGAATCCGATGGGGGAGTCAAGTCTATGGGCTTTTTTAGTGTTTTGTTGGCTTGAAAATGTACTTTCAAAGTGGAAAGAAGCTGAATATTTTGATACTCAAAAAAAGAAATGGAGCTTGAGTAAGCGATTTGTCAGCACCCGAACTTGATAAATCTGTGTTTGTAATGTCTACCTGGAGCCGGATCCAATGCAGAACCGAGATTGGACCTGGACTCCTTCTGGTCCTGGGTGATCATCGATCATGTGACCTTCTTCCATACGCTCTAAAATGGTTGTCGGGTACCAAGGACAAGGGATAGACAGATTTTAGACTAGAGTTATTTTCAATCTTTATCTGTGGTGATTTTTAATCTTTTTTAAATAATAGTTTACGTTTTGAGGGTCTTAATATTAAATATTATTGCTCAACTTTGTTTTAAACCCTCTTTTAGGAAAAAAATCAAAAGAAAGTTTATGTTTTCTCATTATGTTAGTGCTGCTACTTGAACAATTTGTAAAATAGTAATACAAAAATAACTTTTGTTTCAGTTGATAGCATCTTCACTTTAGCTTTTTGTAATTTCATACAGTAACTATAACTATACAGGAAATATAAATAAATAGTGGAATAAATGATTTAGTTGCAGCTCTAATAATAAAGTGCTCTACAGAAGGCCTGGAGTTGGCTTCCATATTTCAGAATAGTACTTTAGAGTGTAAAACCGGTCTATCCCTTGGGTCATGTTTGTTTTTTTCAAAGCGTTCTGGAGTGGGATCCTGATGAGTTTCCCTTCATGGTTCTGGTTCTGCTCTGTGGATACTGCTGTGGTGTTTGTTTAGCTTCTTGTTGGACTCTGTTGGAGGTCAGGTCCGGGTCCCGGGGTGCTGGGCCCGGATGTGGCTGTGGAGGCGGGTGGCGGAGGAGAATCTCTTACCGCAGGTGGAGCAGTGGAGCGCTGATGCGTTGCTTGTGGGCGCGGGGGACGCCGTGTCGACAGCGGCCGTGTTTTCCGCTGCGTGCGTCTGCCGGTGAGCCTTCAGGAGAGACATCCGGCTGAACCTCCGGCCGCACTCCTCACACTCCGACCAAACCCGCCGCCGCTTCTTCTGCTCACACAGGACACAGCAACAAATATTATATTATAGATACAGATAGATTGATCCTTTCTCCAATAACAACTTATAATAACAACTTAAAATTAATAATGACAGAGATAACAAATTGATTAAGACACCAAACATAAAATCCAGTATGGGATGACATTTTGTTATAATGAACCTACAATAAGCGTATCTTTTATTTGAAAACTAAAAACAAACCTCTTTCCTGGCACACATATCAGTAAGAAAGGGGACGTTTTTTGTTTTTTTTTAAATACAGTGGGGCAAAAAAGTATTTAGTCAGCCACCAATTGTGCAAGTTCTCCCACTTAAAAAGATGAGAGAGGCCTGTAATTTTCATCCTAGGTATACATCAACTATGAGAGACAAAATGAGAAAAGAAAAATCCAGACAATCACATTGTCTGATTTTTAAAGAATTTATTTGCAAATTATGGTGGAAAATAAGTATTTGGTCAATAACAAAAGTTCATCTCAATACTTTGTTATATACCCTTTGTTGGCAATGACAGAGGTCAAACATTTTCTGTAAGTCTTCACAAGGTTTTCACACACTGTTGCTGGTATTTTAGCCCATTCCTCCATGCAGATCTCCTCTAGAGCAGTGATGTTTTGGGGCTGTCGCTGGGCAACACAGACTTTCAACTCCCTCCAAAGATTTTCTATGGGTTGAGATCTGGAGACTGGCTAGGCCACTCCAGGACCTTGAAATGCTTCTTACGAAGCCACTCCTTCGTTGCCCGGGCGGTGTGTTTGGGATCATTGTCATGCTGAAAGACCCAGCCACGTTTCATCTTCAATGCCCTTGCTGATGGAAGGAGGTTGTCATTCAAAATCTCACGATACATGGCCCCATTCATTCTTTCCTTTACACGGATCAGTCGTCCTGGTCCCTATGCAGAAAAACAGCCCCAAAGCATGATGTTTCCACCCCCATGTTTCACAGTAGGTATGGTGTTCTTTGGATGCAACTCAGCATTCTTTCTCCTCCAAACACGTCTAGTTGAGTTTTTACCAAAAAGTTCTATTTTGGTTTCATCTGACCCAATCCTCTTCTGGATCATCTAAATGCTCTCTAGCAAACTTCAGACGGGCCTGGACATGTACTGGCTTAAGCAGGGGGACACGTCTGGAACTGCAGGATTTGAGTCCCTGGCGGCGTAGTGTGTTACTGATGGTAGCCTTTGTTACTTTGGTCCCAGCTCTCTGCAGGTCATTGACTAGGTCCCCCCGTGTGGTTCTGGGATTTTTGCTCACCGTTCTTGTGATCATTTTGACCCCACGGGGTGAGATCTTGCGTGGAGCCCCAGATCGAGGGAGATTATCAGTGGTCTTGTATGTCTTCCATTTTCTAATAATTGCTCCCACAGTTGATTTCTTCACACCAAGCTGCTTACCTATTGCAGATTCAGTCTTCCCAGCCTGGTGCAGGTCTACCATTTTGTTTCTGGTGTCCTTTGACAGCTCTTTGGTCTTGGCCATAGTGGAGTTTGGAGTGTGACTGTTTGAGGTTGTGGACAGGTGTCTTTTATACTGATAACTAGTTCAAACAGGTGCCATTAATACAGTTAACAAGTGGAGGACAGAGGAGGCTCTTAAAGAAGAAGTTACAGGTCTGTGAGAGCCAGAAATCTTGTTTGTTTGTAGGTGACCAAGTACTTATTTTACAGAGGAATTTACCAATTAATTCATTAAAAATCAGACAATGTGATTTTCCCTCTCTGAAGAACCAGCACCTTACCGTGGTAGAGAGGTTTGTGTGCCCTGATGAACCTGGGGGCTGTGTTGTCTGGAACCCTTGTGTTCCTGGTAGGGTCTCCCATGGCAAATTGGTCTCAGGCAAGGGGCCAGACTAAGATTGGTTCAAAAAGACCTCATGAAAGACGACACAAGGAGTGAGGATACCCGGCCCGGAGGAAGCCCGGGGTCCCTTTCTGGAGCCAGGCCCAGAAGGAGGACTCGTCGGCGAGCGTCTGGTGGCCGGGCTTGCCACGGAGCCCGGCCGGGCCCAGCCCGAAAAGGCAAACGTGGGCAACACCTCCGCTTCTCCATCCCCGCGGGCCCACCACCTACGGGAAACAACGATGGGGTCGGGTGCGCTGCCAGAAGGGTTGGCAGTGAAAGCAGAGGGTCTCGACGACCAGACCCGGGCGACAGAAGCTGGCTTTGGGGACGTGGAAAGTCACCTCTCTGGGGGGGAAGGAGTCGGAGCTTGTGCGGGAGGTGGAGCGGTACCAGTTGGATCTGGTTGGGCTCACCTCTACGCACAGCGTCGGCTCTGGAACCTTACTTCTGGATAGGGGTTGGACTCTATTCTTCTCCGGAGTTGCTCAAGGTGTGAGGCGCCGGGCGGGTGTGGGGATACTCACAAGTCCCCGGTTGGGTGCTTCGTTGTTGGAGTCTACCCCAGTGGACGAGAGGGTTGCCTCCCTACGCCTGCGGGTTATGGGGGGGAAAACTCTGACTGTTGTGTGTGCTTATGCACCCAACAGCAGTTCAGAGTATACGGCCTTCTTGGAGACCCTGGAAAGAGTCCTGTATGGGGCTCCTGAAGGGGACTCTTTAATCTTGCTGGGAGACTTCAACGCACATGTGGGCAATGATGGAGACACTTGGAGGGGAGTGATTGGGAGGAAACGGCCCCCCTGATCTGAACCGGAGTGGTGGTTTGTTACTGGACTTCTGTGCTAGTCATGGATTGGCCATAACAAACACCATGTTCGAACATAGGGATGCTCATAAGTGTACGTGGTACCAGAGCACCCTAGGCAGAAGGTCCATGATCGATTTCGTTATCGTATCATCGGACCTGAGGCCGTATGTTTGGACACTCGGGTAAAGAGAGGGGCGGAGTTGTCAACTGATCACCATCTGGTGGTGAGTTGGGTCGAGTGGCAGGGGAAGCCTCTGGATAGACCTGGTAAGCCCAAACGTGTAGTTCGGGTGAACTGGGAACGTCTGGAGGAGGCCCAGGTTCAGGAGGCCTTCAACTCACACCTCCGGCAGAGCTTTTCGGGCATTCCTGTGGAGGTTGGGGACATTGAACCAGAGTGGTCGGTGTTCAAAGCCTCTATTGCCGAAGCCGCGGCGGGGAGCTGTGGTCTCAAGGTCCTAGGTGCCTCAAGGGGCGGTAACCCTCGAACCTCCTGGTGGACACCGGTGGTCAGGGAAGCCGTCCGACTGAAGAAGGAGGCCTTCAGGGATTTGTTATCCCGGGGGACCCCCCGAGGCAGTTGCAAGGTACCGACAGGCCCGAAGGGCAGCAGCCTCAGCCGTGGCCGAGGCAAAGCAGCGGGTGTGGGAGAAGTTCGGAGAGGACATGGAAAAGGACTTTCGGGCGGCACCAAAGTTGTTCTGGAAAACTGTCCGACACCTCAGGAGGGGGAAGCAGGGAACCATCCAAGCTGTGTACAGTAAGGATGGGACGTTGTTGACCTCAACTGATGGAGTGTTAGGGCGTTGGAAGGAGCACTTTGAGGAACTCCTGAACCCGACAACTCCGTCCTCTATGTTAGAGGCAGAGCTGGAGTATGATGGGGGATCGACACCAATCTCCCGGGGGGAGGTCACTGAGGTTGTTAAACAACTCCACAGTGGCAAAGCCCCGGGGGTGGATGAGATCCGCCCAGAAATGCTGAAGGCTCTGGGTGTTGAGGGACTGTCTTGGTTGACACGTCTCATCAACATTGCGTGGAAGTCGGAAACGGTACCGAAGGAAGTGGCAGACCGGGGTGGTGGTTCCCCTTTTTAAAAGGGGGACCAGAGGGTGTGTGCCAATTACAGAGGCATCACACTACTCAGCCTCCCCGGGAAAGTTTACTCTAAGGTACTCGAAAGGAGGGTCAGGCCGATTGTCGAACCTCAGATTGAGGAGGAACAATGCGGATTCCGTCCTGGTCGTGGAACGACGGATCAGCTTTTTACTCTCGCAAGGATCCTGGAGGGGGCTTGGGAGTACGCTTATCCGGTCTACATGTGTTTTGTGGACTTGGAGAAGGCGTATGACCGGGTTTCCCAGGGAGTTACTGTGGGAGGTGCTGCAGGAGTATGGGGTGAGGGGGTCTCTACTCAGGGCCATCCAATCTCTGTACTCCCAAAGCGAGAGGCTGTGTCCGGCTCCTCGGCAGTAAGTCGGACCCATTTCCGGTGAGGGTTGGCCTCCGCCAGGGCTGCGCTTTGTCACCAATCCTGTTTGTAATATACATGGATCGGATTTTGAGGCGTAGTCATGGGGGGGGGGGGTCTGCAGTTCGGTGGGCTAAGGATTGCACCACTGCTTTTTGCAGATGATGTGGTTCTGATGGCTTCATCGGTCTGCGACCTTCAGCACTCACTGGATCGGTCGCAACCGAGTGTGAAGCGGCTGGGATGAGGATCAGCAACCTCCAAATCTGAGGCCATGGTTCTCAGCAGGAAACCGATGGATTGTCCACTCCAAGTAGGGAATGAGTCCTTACCCCAAGTGAAGGAGTTCAAGTATCTCGGGGTTTTGTTCTCGAGTGAGGGAACAATGGAGCGTGAGATGGGCCGGAGAATCGGAGCAGCGGGAGCGGTACTGCAGTCGCTTTACCGCACCGTTGTGACGAAAAGGGAGCTGAGCCAGAAGGCAAAGCTCTCTGTCTACCGGGCCATTTTCGTTCCTACCCTCACCTATGGTCATGAAGGATGGGTCATGACCGAAAGAACGAGATCGCGGATACAAGCGGCCGAGATGGGTTTTCTCCGCAGGGTGGCTGGTGTCTCCCTTAGGGATAAGGTGAGAAGGTAGGTCATCCGGGAGGGACTCGGAGTTGAGCCGCTCCTCCTTCGCGTCGAAAGGAGCCAGTTGAGGTGGTTCGGGCACCTAGTTAGGATGCCACCTGGGCGCCTCCCTAGGGAGGTGTTCCAGGCACGTCCAGCTGGGAAGAGACCAAGGGGTAGACCTAGGACCAGGTGGAGGGATTATATCTCTTCGCTGGCCTGGGAGCGCCTTGGGATCCCCCAGTCAGAGCTGGTTGATGTCGCCAGGGAAAAGGAAGTTTGGGGCTCTCTGCTGGAACTGCTACCCCCGCGACCCGACCACGGATAAGCGGAAGAAGATGGATGGATGGATGGATTTTCTGGATTCTTTCCCCCCATTCTGTCTCTCATAGTTGAAGTGTACCTAGGATGAAAATTACAGGCCTCTCTCATCTTTTTAAGTGGGAGAACTTGCACAATTGGTGGCTGACTAAATACTTTTTTGCCCCACTGCATCTGTTTTTAGGAGGTTCCTCGTTCCTGCGTCCATGCTTAGTGCATTAATTAATAAAAACACATTTTTAAAACAATATCTGCAGTTGAAAAAAAAAAAATTGTTTAAAACTGCAAGCTTTCATTTCAAAAAGGTGCTGGATTATTTACGCAACACTATCATTATTTTATTTTTAATATTAAAAGTTTGTATACTCAAAAACATAACTTACAAAACATATAATCATTATTTCACTTACAATTGATAAAACAAGCAACATTTGATCTATTTGAAATACTGAAAAATGCTTGTTTCCTCACTCACCTTCCTCCCTTTGTCCTCCTCCTCCTCCTCCTTCTTCTTCTTCTCCTCCTCCTCCTCTTCATCCTCCTCTCTGTTGGGTGGGGGCAACAGGCGGTGCTGTTCGATGGCTTCTCGGAGGTCGTGGACTCCCTCGATGGCGAGAGCGACCAGCGTGTCGTTGGCGGCGTCCTCCTCCTCGTCCAGCAGCTGAGACGGCAGCGTGAGGAGGCGATGAAGCATCGAGGCTGAGGAGCGCCGGCCGGAAGAGCCTGCAGAGAAACATTAAGAAGGGAGGAAGGTCATCAGCAGAGGTGGAAGAAGTACTCAGATATTGTACTTGAGTCAAAGAAGAAGACTTTAGTCAAAAGTAAAAGTACTCATGATCATAAGTCTGATTTAAGTGTTGTTTATATTTCACATTAATCAAAATCTGTAAATGTATAAATAAATGCAGTGGAGTAAAAGCATACAATGCACATCTGAATTGTAGTGGGGTAGAAGTAGCATAACATTAAAATACTCAAGTAAAGTACAAGTATCTCAAAGTTGTACTTAAGATAAGATGGACCTTTATTAATCCCCGTGGGGGAATTCAGGGCTTTAGAGCGGCAACAGTGAGAGTGAAAAACAGGACAGTACAGACGAGGTAAAAAAATATATAATACTAAAAATAAAAAGGTACATTAAGTACAGTACTTAAATGTACTTAGTTACTTCCCACCTTTGGTAATCAGATTACTGTTGAGAGAGTACTATATGCACACTGGGAAAATACTCCAGTACTGGTTAAAATCCTGCTTGTATTGTAGTACAAACTGTGCAGTAAGATTTCCCCGTCAGAGTTTTAATGTTATAAATCATTGTAATATAACTGTCCAGTGGAGGGCAGTACTGAGAGACACCCACACGCATCAGTAATAGATTTTAGATTTAAAATATACTTAAAGTACCAAAAGTAAAAGTACTTATTTTTCAGTATTATAATATATTATTTAATTTTGTTATAATTTTGGATCCATTAATGTGTTCATCACTTTCATTTTGCAGTTGGTAATAAAGGAGCTCATGTTAAATACTTTATATAAAGATAAGGTAGTTTAGTCTGTAATATTCATTTATTATATTTCATATTAGTAATCTGAAACTGCAAAGTAACTTAGGTACTCAATAAAAAGTACAATATTTCCTTCTGAGATGGAGTGGAGTAGGTGTATAAAGTAGCAAAACAAAAACAAGAAAGTACTGTGGTTGATTAAATGAGAAAGATTAAATAAAACACCAAGTTTAACAAAGTGTGAGTATTTTTTTCTAACCTGTATTCACATTATTGCAGGAAAATATAAAACACTAATGATGTGCTTTTACCCCAATGAATATCACTGCCCATATTCAGAATGATCTGGCTTTTAAAACATTTGCGGTAAGCAAGGTTACTTTAATTAATAACAATGCCCCACAACATAAGTACACAACGCTGACATGTCGCACTTATCATTCATTTCACATCATTTAACATCATAAATTCACTTATGTGTAGGGTTGGGTACCGAGAACCGGTTCCGGTTCGGAACCGGTTCCAACATTTCGATTCCAACGGCATCATTTAGACATGTGAATTTCGGTTCCGCTTTTCGATGACTGAGGAAATGTTTCTCGCCACTCTCCGTAGCCTACTGTATGACTGCGGCGGGGCGGGAAATGTAGTTTTGTACCTACAGCGTAACCTGGGACCAGGGCCGGCCCATCGCACTGGCGTTATAGATGTTCGCCTAGGGCGCCAGATCTGTGGAGGCGCTGTGCTGACAGCTCTGGGAGAAAAAAAAATGTTTTGACCGTTGGTGCTCATCCTAATTTTCGGCTTTGATGTAACAACATTCATAATTAAGTAAATATAACACCCTTTTCATCCCGGTTGCACTTTTCATTTGCCCTGTACGATGGGTGCTGTAAGTTATGAAAGTGGGGAATGTTGGCTTATCTGGCGCCCGCAGCTCACTTTAGTCTAAGTTATCTCAGTGGGTCTCAAACGTTTTGATGTTTGTAGCCTGCCAGTAAACCCAAAGCAGAAGAAGAAGAAGTGACGTCAGCGGCTTCATTTGCCTAATCCACCCCCAGGGACTTTTTCCGGTGTGAACGCGATCTGTACTTAGTTCATGCGAACTAAAGAGTTCGCATGAACTAAGTTCACATGAACCTTTGTGGGAAAAGTACTGCGGTGTGAATGTGCCTAATGTACTTTCTATACCCTGCTTCATAAACAATACTGACATCCCTGTGCTCCTCCGAGTCTGGGGGTCCGGGGATGTGAGGACAGTAGGGCTGCAACAAACGACTAATTTGATAATCGATTAATCTATCGATTAATGAAACGATTAATCAACTATTCGGACTATTACTGTATGCCTTGCACAATTTCTCAAACGCTCTTATTTAGCCATCAACTTTTAGATTTAGCTTGAGGTTGTTTTAGGCATGTGGAAACTAACAATGAAGACAATAAACATGAATACTTGATTCAAAAATACATATATTATTAAATTAACTAAACACATTTTGAACAAAATTAACATAGCTTTATATTTAAATTAAATATATAATATTTCACATGAAAAGAAACAACAGTGTTTTAACAAATCGTATTAAATAATGTGATGACAGAACTGTGAACAGAATAGCTTAAACTTTAACAAAATAAATAACTCCGTTACCTCTAATCATTAACCCATGTTTGTATAATGTAGTTAACTCTGTGTGTTGCTGCTAGCATACATAACACCTGACGTGGAAAAGTTACTCATGGATGGGGCTACAGAGCTGCTAGAAAGACAGTCGAACCCGGTCCATTTCTCCGTCTGGATGTGGTGCACTTTTGATAAATGTTTAGACAAATTGCTCGTGTTACCGCCCTTACATCCTAAACTCTTATTGCACTTTTGGCAACGAGCATTCTCCACATCGAGACGGGTAAAGTTTAACCACACCTTGGAGCGCGTTCTCTCCGCCATCTCCTCCGTGTGTTGCTGCATGTAGCAGCTGCGTGTGTGTAAACTGCCCCGTCCCCTCGCACACAGACGGGGGAGAGAGATCTCGTCTGATCGAAAATACATCATAGACGCATTTGTTTGTCTTTTTGCATATTAGAAACGAGTTGGCGACACTCGGTACGTCCACACAGCAGCTTTAAACAAATCTTCCAACGCTTCTCTGCCCATTGACTTTGAATGGGGATGACGTCACTTTGCCTCGCTTTTCGCCGAACTGCATTGTGGGGGAGCGAAGCGAAGATTTCCAGGATTTCCAGGATTAACGGAGCGTCTACACAGCGTGCGTTGACGCTTGGCGGTGGTGTGTCTGAAGCTTGGGGATTTTTTGCGAGCAACGCGACCAACAACCAATCACATGAATCTCCCGCCCCTGACATACAAAGCAATAGCAATGTTAAAACGAAGTAAACTGGATATAAAATCCCCAAACAGGCGAAAACCTACCAGTTTCACCCACTGTCTCTGCCACCTCCCTCCATGCCTGGTTCCTCCGGTTTGTATCCCGGAAGATGAACAAAGACTGATCAGCACCGGGTGATTCACTACCGCTATAATGAATTTTCCCTCAATTTTTTTGAATATGAGGAAATGACCTGCGTAGTAGTCTCTCCCAGCATACACGCCGTTTGATTGGCTAGCGCTTGTACTGGCAGATTTGCATAAACGGGATTTCATTGGCTGACGCTTCTGCCGAGGCGCCAAAAGTTGAACATTGCTCAACTTTTGAAGCGGGCAACGCAAGCAACGCTCCATGTCGCTTCCCAAAATGCAGTTCGGCTAAAAGTGACGTCACCCCATTCAAAGTGAATGGGCAGAAGCGTTGTAAGCTTCAACGCACGCCAACGCACGGATTCAAAAGTTGAGCAATGTTCAACTTTTGAAGCTGAGCTGGAAGCGTCAGCCAATCAAATCCCGTTTATGCAAATCTGACAGTACAAGCGCTAGCCAATCAAACCACGTGTATGCTGGGAGAGCCAGACCGCAGTTCATTTCCTCATATTCCAAACGAGGAAAATCCCCCGGGTTTTTTACTTTGTATGTCGGGGGCGGGAGATTATGTGATTGGTTGTTGGTCGCGTTGCTCACAAAAAATCCCCAAGCTTTCAGACAGGCCCAGCTCCAAGATTTTCAAGATTTGTTTAAAGCTGCTGTGTAGACGTACCGTAAAGACTGCGATATAATGTTTTGTAGCAATAATACATGACATATATTTTTTAAATGTCTCCAGTACCGATAAAAAGACCGATAACGTTGAAGCTTAACGGCGCGTAAAACACATGTGATGACGTCACCAACGAATCGATGACTGAATTAGTTGGCAACTAATTTGGTAATCGATTTTAATCGATTAGTTGTTGCACCCCTAGAGGACAGCGTGAGGACACAGACAGGGAGGCTGCTTCACTTCATAAAAGGAAATGGCGGTCAACATAGGAGCTAAAACGCTTAATAACCTTCATTACGTGTTAGAGAAAGAACATAAGAAAGTTTGACAAAGATGAGGCAGTTAAACGGGCAGCGGATCCGCTGTGTAGAAAGAGAGAAGAGAGAGACGCTGAGCTGCACCATGCAGTGATCAGATGATCCGGAGCATAGAGAGACAGCTGCGGCCCGCAGGGCTCCGCCTCCTGTCCTCACAACTCTTATTAATCCCGGGACCGGACAATTGTTATTTGTTCCTACTCGGAAACGAGTTTTGCTTCCCAACCCTGCCACTGTGCTACACTTCCCGCCCCGCCCAACTGTACAGAAAGCGGCGAGATGCATTTCCTTAGGAAACGACAAGCAGAACCAAAACTAACATTTCTAAAACGAACAATGGCGGACACGGACAATTTGCGAATGACTTCTGCCTTTTGTAAACTGAATGTATCAATAATTTGTCAATAAATGAGGGCGAAAAACGTCACTTGTCCGCCGGACAAGTCAATTGAAAGATCTACTTGTCCGATATTGTAAATAACACGTCCTGGACGGTGGGACGTGTACTTTTTCGCACACTGCATTACATTCCTATTTAGAGCATGATTACAAGCATGATTTTTGTTTAATACGTCTCACTACGTTTCCTTACATTGCCAACAAAATGAAAAAAGAATCATGTTAAGAGATGAATATCACTTACGTTTTTTTGAATATTATATAATATGGTCACATTACTAAAACAAAAATAACTTGACTTAATGTAAGGTCATATTGCACTTATTCGCCATGGTAACGGCATAGTGATACTGCTCTCAGTAGACCGCACAGATCTAGACTCACAATTAATCCAATATCAATTTGCTGTGCAATACTGTACGTGTAGTAATTTTATTTTAACTACTCAGTCTACTTTTTTAACAACAAAATAAATGTATATTTATAATATTCCTGTACTTTTTACTTAGTTATTATATTTTGCTTTTCTGTACTTCTTATCATTGTTGCCCTTTTGCTGCTATGACACTGCACATTTGTATCGTTGTGGGACTAATTAAAGATGCCCCTATTATAGTAGGATTATTGGAATTAGAGTAAAAACGTTCTGCCTTTACTGTTACCAGTTACTGTACCTTTAGCTGACTATCATAAAAGGCAAAAGTAAACCTACTAGAGGGGTACCTGGGAGATGTAGTCAAACACGGAGCTGGGCTCGTAGTGGGACTTGTAGTCCAGCTCCGTGGTATCGCTGTGGGTGAAGTGGCCCAGGTGCTGGTCCACGTGATGGCCGTGGTGCTCCGACTTGATGTAGTCGAGGCCGCTGATCTCCATCTTGATCTGCTCGTGGCCCAGCTCGGCGGTGGACAGCGGCTGGATCTCCGACAGGTCCACGGTGCAGATGGGCTCCAGGTCTCCGTCCTCCGGCTCACTCTTCACGCACGGCAGCATCACCAGAGGCTCGGCCACCTCCGAGACGTCTAGGGAAGGGGGAGGGGAGCTGCACTCAGGGGGCAGGCCAAGGCTCAAACAATCGGCCTCCAAGTCATCATGGTGAGGGCGGGGCTGATCCTCCTCACCTATCTGCGGTACAACACTTCGGGTAGCGCTTGGGACCAAAACCTTCTCCGCCCCGGTCCTTCCTCCCTCCCCTGTAGAAATGTACCCGTCCCGAGTGGCGGTGGGGGGCGTGTTCCTCAGAGTGTGTCCTCACTGCTGTGGTCACCCCCCACCGGACTGGCACCAGCCTGCAACAACGTGAAAGACACCGTTTAAAGACACTTGTAGATCAATTAAGCAGCCGTACAGATAGTGCATTCTATGCACGTTTGTTTTCCTTTTTGGCTTGTTTTGATACGCGGAAAGTGTGCTAAAATGAGAGTGATGCTGTCGTGTATTTTTCAGGGAACCCATAGTTTAATGTATATTAACTTGGAATGCAGCAGTGCACATTACTTATCATTAGACGAGGATAAACCAATCACAGCCGACAGATATCTTTACTTTCCCTAAGTCTACAGTTTGTACCGACCCCTAAAGACAAATAACTTAATGTAAAACATAATTTAGGCATTTTTTCATACTTATTTAATTGCTTTAGAAGCATGAAGTTATTTTCTATTATACATAATATATTTTCCACATTTATTTTCCACAATTAATTGTATTGTCACTCGGTCTCCATAGACTTTGTGGATCAGATTGCAGGTCTTTGTCTTGAGGATGGGAAGGTTATATAGATACAGATACAGATAAATCTTAGTTATACTACAGAAAAGTAAAACCAGCAATTCAAGCTAAAACAAAAGAGCCATGAGAGAGTGATGTATTTACATATCTTTAGTAATGTTATGCTTGCACTGGATGAGTGTGCTGGAATGTATGTCTGTAACTATAACTTGTACTTTCCACACGTTTCCAATGTGCTGTCACTGTGTTAAAAACACAGTGTCAGAACATTGCACTACATAGAGTTTTATATAAAACACTGACAATAAATATTTTTAATGCAAACATATTTGTAACTCTACATACAGTTTACTGAAAAAAATGACTTCACTTTAGGTAGTTCAACTACATTTAACTGTACATAAAAACATTTATTAATTAACTACACAATCATTTATTTAACCGTCAGTACTTAATTTATATTTGACTGGTAACTCAATACTTTTACTTACATTTTAAACGTAGGACATGTAGTGCAGATCTTTTCACAATGCAGTGATAATGCTTTTGCTGAAGAAGAGTTTCAGAACAGTTCTTACTCTTGGTGGCTGCAGAGCCCACCCCGCACACACACACGGTAAAGTTTGCAGGCTGGTATCAGCCGTTAACGTTAAACTCCGACAAGTCTTCACTTTTCTCTAAAAACAGACCGTTACATTCCTGCCGAGCCCCGGCTGCAGCCCCCGGTGTGCCCGCTCAGTCCTCTCTCTCTTCGGGCTGAATGTGAAGGGGTTACCTGTCTCTGCAAACACTCAGGTAGCCTTTCAACCCGCCACGCAGCCTCTCGCAACAAACACAATCTGGCGGTGATTTACCCCTCAGAGGATGCCTTCACAATAACACCGCTTCCCCTGGTTCATCCGCGGGGAGGTTTAGTTTCGGTGGTTGTTCCAATCGGGGGAGAAAACTCCACATGACAGAGGAGGAACATGTATTTAAACGCGCATTTCTGGCATACAAAGACAGGGCAAGATGCCATGTCTAACAAGCTAGCAGAGCTAACCAGTGGCCATCTTGTTTATCACACAAGCTGTCTGCTAAGCTAACTAGCTGATGTTAGCACGGGGGTGAGAAAGTGAGAGTGGAGCGGAGAGGCAGGCGGACGGAGAGGAGTAGCTAGCCTCCGCCGCTGTCCTGGGCACTATCTCTGTTTAGCATGTGGGGTGGGCTCCGCTGGATTCTGCTGACAGCTCAGAAACAAAAGGGTCAATTTATGAAATCTGTGCTGCGACCCGCGAGGATCTGTCAGAGAGCGGTGCAGGCTGTGAAGAGAAGCCGGAAACTGAGCAGAGCGGCGAGGAGAGAAGCAACACACCGGGGCAGAGCTGTAAAGATCGGAGGGGGTTGTGGTACGTTACCTGCGGGTGGTCCGGTGCATTGCTGTCCGCCTCAGTCACTTGTAGCTAACTCCGCCGGACCCGCCACGTCCACCTCGGCATAACAACTCGCCTCCTCTCCTCCCCTCTATCGCTGACTAATTCCGCTCCCTCCTTCCTTTCCTCCCTTCCTTGCCTCTCTCCCCCTTCGATCCTTCTTCCTTCCTGCCCAATGGTCGCTCTTGCGCATACCCGTTCTGGCGGTACACAGGTAACTACGGCAACGGTAGTGGTGAGAGGTGGGCTATTCTCGCGCGCAGTTGCCCGAGCGGGTGCGCGCACGGTAAACATTTGTATTGTTACAGCATCATCTGTGCTCGTGTATTTATGGTATTTATGTTAGCTCCACGCGCCCTGTGTATAATCACAAAGGAATGAATGAGCGTGTAGCACGCGCCCCCGCTGATCCGGGTCAACGCGGTCAAGTGGCGGGTGGAGACGTCACTCCGCGGCAATTAACAAGCTCATTAAATAAATGATGTCATATTTAAGAGAGACACGACAGGTGAATAAATATCACATCCGCAGTTGAGTATTTACATTATGTTGTGTATTACAAGTTTCCTGAAATAAACATTTAATATGCAAAGGATGGAGGCATTCTATTTTTAGTAACGACGTGTTCTATTAATTAGGCTCTAAATGATATTTGTAAAACGCTTTAGAATATAGAGAGGAATGAAACTAGAAAGTTTGTATGTAAGTAAAATCAGGTATTGTAAAACTCATACATTTTGTACACACTGCAGGTGGAAAAGAGTATACAAATCATGTTTTACCATTAGTGTCTCACATAATTGCATGAAATTAACCCCCCAGGCAATATGATTGGCAGAAAACATTTAGACTAACTTTAGTTTGTTTATTAATACATATATTATCAACTATTTTGTTTATGTTCAATTTAGACTTCAGCTGCAACAACTTATCATTTTTTAAATTAGCTTTGTCTTTAGTTGTGTTTTGGTATTTTGTTTTTTTTTGCATTAAAGGTGGGGTAGGTAATTTTGGAGAAACCAGCTCGAGTGCGCTAGAATTTGAAAATACACAACCGGAAAAATGTGCCACTTCCTTACAGAGCCCCTCCTCCAACACACACGAACGCACACATGACCAATGAGGGCACGAGATAAATGTGTGCACAGATGGAATGCTGACAGGCAGGTAGGCCATCCAGTTATTTTAGCCGGGCCGGCTCAGATGATTGGTCGTGCTTTTTACAGTACTACGGCTTCCACAGATGACATTTTTTTATGGATTGTTTGTCAAAGCACTTAAGATATTCATTGCTATCGGGATGTTAAGAGCATTCCATGGAATATAACAAAAAGTGTATCTCGAGCCGGTTTCTCAAACTTACCTACCACACCTTTAAAATAATCCTTTACCCATAAAATGATCATTTATACAGTTGCTCAACCATGTAACTTTAAATTCGTGGAGATGACATCTTTAAGAGTGTGAAAAATTAAAGAGAAAAAAATCCATTTATTAACCATGTGACAAATCCCAAATGTTATTTAGTCATGTTGTTTTATACCTCAGTAGCTGTTAAGCAGCGTTGATTTAGTCTCACAAGAATACAAATGTTTAATAGGAGTCGGATGTGGTTTTCAAAGGAGTTTCTATGGATCTTCTTATCCTCTTAGGAACAATTTTCAGGTTCATAATTGTATTTTACTCTCAATGAATATAAGAAAGCACTGCGTAAAGCGAGAGCAGCCTACTACTCTTCATTAATAGATGAGAATAAGAATAATTCAAGATTTCTTTTCAGCACTGTAGCCAGGCTGACAGAGAGCCACAGCTCGATTGAGCCTTCTATTCCCATAGCACTCAGTAGTAATGATTTTATGTGCTTTTTTAACGATAAAATTTGTTACTCTTAGAAACAAAATTAATGACCTCTTGTCTTTGACCAGTATAGTGTTATCAACAGCTCCCGGAAACGTAAGTTCTAATATTACACTAGATAGTAAACTAGAATGCTTTTCAGCCATTAACCTTGAACAATTAAATTCAATGATTCTCTCTTCTAAACCATCAACGTGTATATTAGACCCAAATCCAACTAAGCTGTTGAAGGAAGTTTTTCCATTAATTAGCACTTCTTTATTAAATATATGAATATGTCTATGTATTATCAGGCTATGTTCCACAATCATTCAAAGTAGCACTGATAAAACCGCTTCTTAAAAAGGACAACCTCGATCCAGAGGTTTTAGACAACTATAGACCTATTTCTAATCTTCTGTTTCTCTCAAAAATTCTTGAGAAAGCGGTCGCAAAAGAGCTGTGTGATTACTTAAAAAACAATGATTTATTTGAAGATTTTCAGTCTCTGGCTTTAGAACACATCATAGCACAGAGACAGCTCTGGTTAAAGTCACAAATGACATTCTAATAGCCTCAGACAAGCAACATGTCTCTATTCTTGTTTTGCTCGATCTCAGTGCTGCATTTGATACTATCTACCATGATATCCTATTGCAAAGATTAGAGCACTTAGTTGGCATACAGGTAACTGCTTTAGGCTGGTTTAGGTCCTATCTATCTGAACGCTCTCAGTTTGTACGTGTCAACGATGAATCGTCCACGCAAACCAAAGTTAGCCATGGAGTGCCACAGGGCTCAGTGCTCGGACCTATTTTGTTCACATTATATATGCTTCCGTTAGGCAATATTATAAGGAATCATTCTGTAAACTTTCATTGTTATGTGGATGATACTCAACTATATGTATCAATCAAGCCTGATGAAATTAATCATCTAAATAAAATTCAAGACTACCTCAAGGACTTAAAAACGTGGATGACCTTACATTTTTTGATGTTAAACACGACCAAAACTGAAGTTATTGTACTTGCCCGAAGAATCTACGAAACAAATTATCTAAAGATATACTAACTATGGATGGCATTAATTTGGCCTCCAGTGAGACTGTAAGGAATCTTGGTGTTATATTTGATCAGGATTTATCCTTTAACGCCCACATAAAATCAATTTCAAGGACCGCCTATTTCCATCTACGTAACATTGCAAAAATCAGGCATATCTTGCCTCAGAACGATGCAGAGAAACTAGTCCATGCATTTGTTACTTCAAGGCTGGATTATTGTAACTCATTATCAGGGTGTACCAAGAAGTCAGTCAAGTCGCTTCAGCTGATTCAAAATGCTGCAGCTCGTGTACTAACCAGTTAGGTAAAGGGACCACATTACTCCTGTTCTGGCTGCCTTACACTGGCTCCCTATAGAACACAGGATAGAATTTAAAATTCTTCTTCTCGCCTACAAAGCCCTTAATGGGCAGGCGCCATCTTACCTTAAAGAACTCATTATACCCTACTCTCCTACGAGGGCATTGCGTTCCAAGAATGCAGGGTTGTTGGTTGTTCCTAGAGTCTCTAAAAGTACAATGGGAGCCAGAGCCTTTTCTTATCAAGCTCCACATTTGTGGTATCAGCTTCCAGTTTGTGTTCGGGCGGCAGACACCCTATCCGTTTTTAAGAGTGCGCTTAAGACCTTCCTTTTTGATAAAGCTTATAGTTAGGGCTGATTAGATTCAGCCCCTAGTTTTGCTGATATAGGCTTAGTTTGTCGGGGGACATCTTACTTCTTCCTTCTCTCTGTCTATACCTGTGTACTCTGATGTTCCGATTAACCCAGCTTCCCCAAATGTCTTTCTTTTTGGTGTCTATATACGCCGGGATCCGGAGACATGGATGATCCTGCGGTCCTGTGTCCTGGATCGCGAGCCCTGGATCTTGAGTCGTGGCTGTGGTCCTGGATCATAGGTCCTGGATGGATATTCCTATTATACACACATGCATTTCCAAACATTTGGACTACCTATGTTGCAAATGTATTATCTTTTAAATGTACACACGGCATCTATTGCACGTCTGTCCGTCCTGGGAGAGGGATTCCTCCTCTGTTGCTCTCCCTGAGGTTTCTCCCTTTAAACTGTGGGTTTTCTCCGGAAGTTTTTCCTTGTACGATGTGAGGGTCTAAGGACAGAGGGTGTCGTATTGTCATACTGATATTCTGTACACACTGTGAAGACCACTGAGGCAAATGTAACATTTGTGATATTGGGCTATATAAATAAACATTAATTGATTGATTGATATTTTGCACTAGCCAATTGAAGCCTGAGTGTAATGATGTCACTATGTTACAGAAGTAAACAAAGGGTTGCGTTCAAATAGTCAGTTACGCTTAGGAAGGTTCCTAACGGAGTGAAATTACCCGGTCATACCCAAGTGGTAGCCATGAAAAGAGCTGTTAGAATTCTCTAGACTAGAGGGTAGGAAAGGAGCTTTGAAACGTCCTTTAGTTTAGGAAACACTGGGGTTGCGGTCGGATAATCCAAAAATCAGCTCCTATCGTCCAACCCTATCGTCTATTCCTTGACCTCTGAGTGAAACGTCACAGGGTTAAGGGATAGTGGATAGGAGAACTCAAAGGAGAAGAGACTGCGGTAGTGCGGTACTTTAGAGAATCCGAATGCACTTTCACTATCCGACGTGTTTATGATGCGCCAGCGAACGTCATGAATGTGCGTTTGCTGCTGTGGGGAAACTATGGAAACTACAGTTTTCTATAGCGGACTACAACATGGATGTATAATAAGAAGGAGGGACTACTGTAAACTCATCTATAGTCTCTGCACCGTGCTCTGATGCTGTTGCTTTATGAACGTGGACAACAGAGAAACATATTCTTCATGACCAAAGTTGGAATTTAAATAAAAAAGGAAAGTGAAACTTATGTTCGTCGTCACCCTCTCCCTCCGGTCCACGTTAATACAAATGATCCCAATACGTATGATTGTATGAACTATGAAAATATCTTAAAATCAATACAAATGTACTTATTATAAACGTAAGTTCTTAACATCTATCACTGTGTACATCACCATTCACACAGCTCAGTAAACACTGAAATGTTGACTTTATGATAATTTCAGTAAAAACTAACGTTCATATTTCTCTTTGATTATAATACTGATGAACGTTCAGAACAAAGCACTTTGACAACTTACCACATATGTTTTTAAAATGCTTAATAAGCACCGTAACTTTCATGGATATCATTTCTCGGTAATAATCGGTTGTTTCCGTGAACGGCCGACTGTTGTGTGACGGCAAATGCTGCGGCCGCAAGGGATTGTGGGGCAGCATTGTCTCCTCTCCTTTCGGTTAGGGAGGTCCGTGGTTCCTAAGCTATAGGAGGTTATAAAGGAAGTTTGAAACCTCCTTTCTATCATCTAAAGAATTCGAACGGCACTTATCATAGCTGCCACTGAGGGACTTCCGGGTCATTTCACTCCGTTAGGAAGGTTCCTTAGCTAATGGGACTATTCGACTTCAGCCTGGACCTTCCTTTACGAAAGGAAAGGAGAAATTGCTGTCCCACAATACCTTGCGGCCGCAACATTTACCGTGACACAACATTCAGGCGCTCACGGAAACAACCGATCATGACCGGAAATACATCATGCAAGTTACTGTGCTGTAACCTGCCAAAGTGCTTTGTTTTGGACCGTTCAACACCAAAAGGCGAAACATAAACGTTACTTTTTCTACTGACATTATCAAATAAAGTCAACATTTCACAGTATTACTGAGCAGTATGGGTTTCTTAAGGTGTGTGTTGGGAGAAAAACTCCCTCTCGAGGGGATTTGGGATTTTAGCCTTTGCAGACCATTTACATGCACATAAACGATAAACATAGTACAGAAAACCCCCAAAAGCATAATTGAAAAGAAAAAGATTTTTGTTGTTCCCATCAACAGAGAGTAAATCAGACACTTCAGCCAAGCTGGTCGTTGTGAACATTTATTGGTTTTCCTTGAATTGTAACACTAAAAGTACCCGGTCTCATCGACTAAAACAGGTAATAGAAATTAAAAACACACCATCACCATAGCCTTCATCATAACATTATCATGGCAGGACAGTTTGTAATGTGGCGTATTTGACATTCAGACGGTGCTGCTGTGATCAACACGGGCACAAAAACAGCCAAACATACAGAGAATTTACTATAGTCCACTGGTTAATGATGGAGAAAGTTGGCAATAATTAACTCAAAACTGACATAGGTCACAAAAAAGTCAAAGGTCATATCAATTCTGAGTTGATTTTAACATTAAGTTTTCTTTTTCTGACCGAAGCTTCAACTGCCTGCCACTCAACTTCAGCACTTTTTAAATGTCATTTTTAAATAGGAAACAATTGAAGATTTGTTTTATTAGACTGGTAAATTACAAAAAAAGGGCACATTTTTTATCAAAAGTATTGCATCAAGACAATATGAACTTTCTTCTTCGACAGACAAGAGCAAGTCAGTTCAATTGAGATTATACAGGGAGTAGAAATAGATATTAAAAAATAAAACTTAAACACTAGTCACATTTGCCTGTGTCAATACAAACACACAGTCTGCTTAAAGTCAAACATTTGAAATTAATAAAACAATCCCTTTCAACCCCTCCTTCCCAGCGTTGCATCAAATAAAAACAGGACCTTGAATCGTTCCCTGAGGAACCCCGGCATGAAGTTCCATTAACTCCAGCTTTACTTCTACAAACTAACCATGAAGGATATTAAGGAACCCTTTTTATTTACTTTTTTTAAAGAGAGAGGTCCCTTCTGCTGAAACGTAAAGTGTGTATTCCCTTAGCCCGTAGTTTTATTAACGGAGCGGCTGAAACATCATAATCGCTCCAAATGGGAACCACATAACCACTTTTCAGAAAACTGCCATATAAAATGAAAATCAAAGGAGCCGGGATCTGCTCTGTGATATGAACACATGAAATCCATCTGGTGGAATTTATTATAATCGTAACGACACCCTGAAGAGTTTTTAGAAAAGTCTTGAGTATACAACATTAACATTTAATAGTATTCCCTGTCAATGTTGATTCAGTAATTGACTAAAGGTCTTTGCTGTGACACTGTTTGCTGTATAATTCTGGCTTAGTATTACTCATATTAGTAAAAGATCCATTTTAAATAAAATCCAACATACTCACTTTTACAATTTGTGAATGTCAGTTTGAAATACTATATAATTTCCTTTGCATTTGTTGTAAGCAGGAACAACAGAAACATTAATAGCATGATGTTTTATGAAACAGGTTAGATGATTAATTTATTTTAGTGCAGGTCTGCACTCTTTGAGGTTCCTTTCAGTTTGTTCCCAATTTTCCCTTTTACGTATTTTCAACCAGAAGCATTTCTCTCTTTTTCTATGGTGTTCTGTAAACAACAACAGGTGAAGCATTGATTGATTAAAAGGTCCCATTGTGTCGGAAGAAAAACCTCATATCCACTCTGCCATTTTCCATTTTGTCACAGACAGTTCATTGCAGATTTTAATTTATGTATTATCTTTTCAATTTTACACACGGCATCTGTCCGTCCTGGGAGAGGGATCCCTCCTCTGTTGCTCTCCCTGAGGTTTCTCCCATTTTTCCCTTTAAACTGTGGGTTTTCTCTGGAAGTTTTTCCTTGTACGATGTGAGGGGTCTAAGGACAGAGGGTGTCGTATTGTCATACTGACATTCTGTACAAACTGTGAAGTCCACTGAGACAAATGTAACATTTGTGATATTGGACTATATAAATAAACATTGATCGATTGATTGAATTTCAGTGAGAAACCTAAGATCACATTTATAGATACAAGGTTTCTCCGACAGTAGCTGAAAGCTTATTTACAGAGCTGGCATGTAAAAACCCACATACTACTCACTTCTGAGTTTTTGATTTAAAAAAGAACATCTCAAATAATAGTCTTTTTTTACAATATTTAGTTTGGTGCTTTTTCGCACATTTCATATTTTTCATTTGGTTACTTAACCTTATATTATTACAATTGATGTTCTTCATCTCATTGTATCCTACTGTTGTTATTAATTGAATGTTATCCCGAAAGTAAATCATTTATGGTTGTTTTTCCTTTCCCTTTTAAGTGCTTCTAAAGTGTTCAAAACTTTAAGTGTAACAAATGGAAAGATTCAAAACATAAAATAAAAGGCTCCAAGTAAAAAACTATAAGCTATTATGTAATACACCTGATCGTTAAAATTATAGCACAGTGAGTAAAGATTTTTATATTTCTAAACATTGTCTAATTGTCCCTGCATTCTTATCCAACATTAGTATTTTTGAAAAAAGGCTCTTAAACCATTTATTATCTTGGCATAAATGGGCTTCCATATTTTGGGGCAAACTCTTATAAACATGTCATAGTTTGTTATTTAAGGCCTTTAAATCCGTTTTTTTTAATGATAAAAAACAATCCTTGAAGACTATCTCTTTGCAGTTGTGTTTTTCACCCGATTCGTTTTTTTGAGACAAATAAAGAAATAATAAACAGAAGAAAAAAAAATACATATAATACACATAATCGTAGTCAAATGAGGTAATGAGGTCTGTGTGGTGAGGAACATTTAAAACACTTCAGATGTTTGACAAAATAAAATGAGGTATGTGCATAGCCACGGGAAGTCATTTTACTTGGGGGGTGCGGCCAAAAGTGGGGAGAGATTTCAACAGTAACATGAACATAATAGTAACCGGCAAAAAAGCCCTACAATATATACAATGACTATTATATGCTACTGTATACAGCTAATTTATTACTATTTTATGTAGTTTAATCGTTTTTATTTAGGTGGTCGCTCAGCTTTTCAAATGTACAACCATTGGCCAACAGGGCGTGCTGCAGCACCTCAGCACCCCTACTTCCCTCGGCTATGGATATGTGTGAACATGTGGAGGCCTGAAAGTACAACAAATTAAAAAAATTTTTAAAAAGTTAGACGCTTGGCGTTTGGGAGAAATGCGGTGCGGTCATTCAGATGTTAGCAGAGCAGATAATTAGCTTTGTTATTAAAGTAGAGGCAGTTCAATTAATCAATTATTATTAGGCATCATTAGCATATATCAAATTACAATTATTATACCGGAGAGCAACCCGTGGTCATGTTGCAGCAACATCAAATCACATGTTTTTCGAAAACAGTGATATCTTTTTGCGCATCATGACCACTTTCAGCTCTCCTCCGACAGTAAATCAAACTCCAGCCGCTCGGCCAGAGTTTTGGCTTCATATTGCTTACATGTTTTATTTCAAGACAAGTAAAAACAGAATCACCTTGAGGCTAGAAAAACGTTCAGTTTACACATTTACAAAGCTTAAAGATGATGGATACGTCTTGATTGTTCGTGCTGAAGCATCGTGGAGCAGAAACATGAAAATCATGAGATTTATCACTGATATTTGTTTTTATATCTGTCATCTAATCTTTCTAGTCACCAACATCCCTCCATCTCTTCCTGACGTATGCATGCTACAAAAGATAACGTCACAAACAGATGGAAAGGTAGGAATGATTAAAAAAAAAAACACAAGTTGGGGCATTTTAGATTAGTTGTTCAGTTTATTTAGATCTTTTAGTGAATTAAAAGGAACAAATTATTTTATCCACTTAATCTGTTTATTTATTTTTGGATAGATTTCACATAGTTGAAAACGTATTATTTCTGTATATGTTTTTATTCCCCTGGCACCAATGGGCTACCACATTTTTAAATGCCCATTAAGTGAAGGAAAATAATACATATTTGAAGCCAGTTTGTAGAAAACAGCCATCAAAGAAAACATTTCTGGCAGAAAACATTTCTTTTTCTTGTTTTTTCTGAGATTTATATTTATAAATTCAACTCATTTTAGTTTTCTTGGACAGCATTACTATACTAAATATAGATTTACATTTCTGACTCATAGAACATTTTTTTCAAATCCCTAGAAAAACGCAAAAACTGATAAAAAAGCTTAATAAAGCAAATTGTGGAATTGGCGTTTTCATAAGCGTTTTTGAATTTACTTTTGAAAAAATGTATCTAAAATGTCTCAATCTTTATAGGTTTGTTTTAATACAACTCAACATTTTGAGGCATCTTAAGTTATCGACTTTTTTTAATCATATTTATTTTGTCAATTTCCTGGCAGTTAAGGGCTTCCATACTGATTGGTTAATATAAGTAAAGAAAATGTAATAATAATCAGATGGACAATATTTATAGAAGCAAAAAACATGTTCTGTAGGAAACTATGTGTGGCCAAGTTGATTTTGTTTGTCATTTATATTGGAAAGTTTCTTACTTGTGTTGCAGGAACATCTTTCATAAAAAAAACATACTGTTAATTAAAATGTAAATTATTTGCCTGGCACAAATGGGAATCAATGCAGATCAGATCCATTAAAGCACATGATTAATTAGTTGAGCCAGAAAAAAAAACAAATAAAAACAAAAGGTAAACGATCAGAAATCGTATATAAAAAAGGTGTTGTGTTTTTTTCAGGAGGTATCCGTGTGTTAACATGAGGTCGCTTAACTGAAGAATGAGGGATGAAGGAAGGATGTAAGCAAGGAGAGAAAGATGCAGAGGAGGAAACCGTTGCAGATTTAAAACCTTCCTCTATTCTCTGTTTTACCTTCAGTTCTGTATGTAAAGTAAGAACTGTGCAACAAAAGATTCACATTCATTGAGTCCAAAACAATCGATGCCACTGACAAAGTTTCTCTTCCTTTTGATCGCAAAAACTTGTCAAAAATGCACCTGAACGATACCAAAAATAAGTCTGTTAAGAGAAACAATAAAAGGGCACTTCGAAACAAAAACGGATAGAAAAATCAATCTTCTTCCTGCAAATTCACGTTTTACAGATCCAACACGAGAAGGAGAAAAACACGATCATCAACAGGAAGCTCCGACCGTACCGACTGCTGAGGCCACGAGCTTATTGCAACAAACAAAAATAAAAAATGAAATGTCCTGCTGGGACTCAAACTCACCTCATGAGGTGGGGCCCCGTATCGTGTCCAAGAGGGTATTTTACAGGATTTAAAAAGAAGAGGAGTTTTGAAAACATGAGGTTTTTCATCTCCGCTTACTCAGCAATTATTCCCCGTTCAGGTTCTTTATTTCCCGTTTGAATACATTATATAACATTAGTTCAACGGGGGAATTAGAATAGGAACATTTTCCTTTTAGTTGCAGAGAATGGGAACAATCTCTACATGTTCTACCTTTTATGCTTTTTAAAATAAGAAAGCATGTTTTCTTTAAACCTATTCACTTCAATTTTAACTTCCCCTTTTTCGATAGTAGTACAGTTTTTATCTTTTATAGCAATGCATTTCAATGGTGAAATAAAATAAATATTTTCCCTCTTTGGCAGAGTTGTTTGTTTACTTGTCGGACCCCATCGCTAAAAAAACTGATCCGATGGGGGAGTCAAGTCTATGGGCTTTTTAGTGTTTTGTTGGCTTGAAAATGTACTTTCAAAGTGGAAAGAAGCTGAATATTTTGATACTCAAAAAAAGAAATGGAGCTTGAGTAAGCGATTTGTCAGCACCCGAACTTGATAAATCTGTGTTTGTAATGTCTACCTGGAGCCGGATCCAATGCAGAACGGAGATTGGACCTGGACTCCTTCTGGTCCTGGGTGATCATCGATCATGTGACCTTCTTCCATACGCTCTAAAATGGTTGTCGGGTACCAAGGACAAGGGATAGACAGATTTTAGACTAGAGTTATTTTCAATCTTTATCTGTGGTGATTTTTAATCTTTTTTAAATAATAGTTTACGTTTTGAGGGTCTTAATATTAAATATTATTGCTCAACTTTGTTTTAAACCCTCTTTAGGAAAAAAATCAAAAGAAAGTTTATGTTTTCTCATTATGTTAGTGCTGCTACTTGAACAATTTGTAAAATAGTAATACAAAAATAACTTTTGTTTCAGTTGATAGCATCTTCACTTTAGCTTTTTGTAATTTCATACAGTAACTATAACTATACAGGAAATATAAATAAATAGTGGGAATAAATGATTTAGTTGCAGCTCTAATAATAAAGTGCTCTACAGAAGGCCTGGAGTTGGCTTCCATATTTCAGAATAGTACTTTAGAGTGTAAAACCGGTCTATCCCTTGGGTCATGTTTGGTTTTTTCAAGCGTTCTGGAGTGGGATCCTGATGAGTTTCCCTTCATGGTTCTGGTTCTGCTCTGTGGATACTGCTGTGGTGTTTGTTTAGCTTCTTGTTGGACTCTGTTGGAGGTCAGGTCCGGGTCCCGGGGTGCTGGGCCCGGATGTGGCTGTGGAGGCGGGTGGCGGAGGAGAATCTCTTACCGCAGGTGGAGCAGTGGAGCGCTGATGCGTTGCTTGTGGGCGCGGGGGACGCCGTGTCGACAGCGGCCGTGTTTTCCGCTGCGTGCGTCCTGCCGGTGAGCCTTCAGGAGAGACATCCGGCTGAACCTCCGGCCGCACTCCTCACACTCCGACCAAACCCGCCGCCGCTTCTTCTGCTCACACAGGACACAGCAACAAATATTATATTATAGATACAGATAGATTGATCCTTTCTCCAATAACAACTTATAATAACAACTTAAAATTAATAATGACAGAGATAACAAATTGATTAAGACACCAAACATAAAATCCAGTATGGATGACATTTTGTTATAATGAACCTACAATAGCGTATCTTTTATTTGAAAACTAAAAACAAACTCTTTCCTGGCACACATATCAGTAAGAAAGGGGACGTTTTTGTTTTTTTTTAAATACAGTGGGGCAAAAAAGTATTTAGTCAGCCACCAATTGTGCAAGTTCTCCCACTTAAAAAGATGAGAGAGGCCTGTAATTTTCATCCTAGGTATACATCAACTATGAGAGACAAATGAGAAAAGAAAAATCCAGACAATCACATTGTCTGATTTTTAAAGAATTTATTTGCAATTATGGTGGAAAATAAGTATTTGGTCAATAACAAAAGTTCATCTCAATACTTTGTTATATACCCTTTGTTGGCAATGACAGAGGTCAAACATTTTCTGTAAGTCTTCACAAGGTTTTCACACACTGTTGCTGGTATTTTAGCCCATTCCTCCATGCAGATCTCCTCTAGAGCAGTGATGTTTTGGGGCTGTCGCTGGGCAACACAGACTTTCAACTCCCTCCAAAGATTTTCTATGGGGTTGAGATCTGGAGACTGGCTAGGCCACTCCAGGACCTTGAAATGCTTCTTACGAAGCCACTCCTTCGTTGCCCGGGCGGTGTGTTTGGGATCATTGTCATGCTGAAAGACCCAGCCACGTTTCATCTTCAATGCCCTTGCTGATGGAAGGAGGTTGTCATTCAAAATCTCACGATACATGGCCCCATTCATTCTTTCCTTTACACGGATCAGTCGTCCTGGTCCCTATGCAGAAAAACAGCCCCAAAGCATGATGTTTCCACCCCCATGTTTCACAGTAGGTATGGTGTTCTTTGGATGCAACTCAGCATTCTTTCTCCTCCAAACACGTCTAGTTGAGTTTTTACCAAAAAGTTCTATTTTGGTTTCAATCTGACCCAATCCTCTTCTGGATCATCTAAATGCTCTCTAGCAAACTTCAGACGGGCCTGGACATGTACTGGCTTAAGCAGGGGGGACACGTCTGGAACTGCAGGATTTGAGTCCCTGGCGGCGTAGTGTGTTACTGATGGTAGCCTTTGTTACTTTGGTCCCAGCTCTCTGCAGGTCATTGACTAGGTCCCCCCGTGTGGTTCTGGATTTTTGCTCACCGTTCTTGTGATCATTTTGACCCCACGGGGTGAGATCTTGCGTGGAGCCCCAGATCGAGGGAGATTATCAGTGTCTTGTATGTCTTCCATTTTCTAATAATTGCTCCCACAGTTGATTTCTTCACACCAAGCTGCTTACCTATTGCAGATTCAGTCCTTCCCAGCCTGGTGCAGGTCTACCATTTTGTTTCTGTTGTCCTTTGACAGCTCTTTGGTCTTGGCCATAGTGGAGTTTGGAGTGTGACTGTTTGAGGTTGTGGACAGGTGTTCTTTATACTGATAACTAGTTCAACAGGTGCCATTAATACAGTTAACAAGTGGAGGACAGAGGAGGCTCTTAAAGAAGAAGTTACAGGTCTGTGAGAGCCAGAAATCTTGTTTGTTTGTAGGTGACCAAGTACTTATTTTACAGAGGAATTTACCAATTAATTCATTAAAAATCAGACAATGTGATTTTCCCTCTCTGAAGAACCAGCACCTTACCGTGGTAGAGAGGTTTGTGTGCCCTGATGAACCTGGGGGCTGTGTTGTCTGGAACCTTGTGTTCCTGGTAGGGTCTCCCATGGCAAATTGTCTCAGGCAAGGGGCCAGACTAAGATTGGTTCAAAAAGACCTCATGAAAGACGACACAAGGAGTGAGGATACCCGGCCCGGAGGAAGCCCGGGGTCCCTTTCTGGAGCCAGGCCCAGAAGGAGGACTCGTCGGCGAGCGTCTGGTGGCCGGGCTTTGCCACGGAGCCCGGCCGGGCCCAGCCGAAAAGGCAACGTGGGCAACACCTCCGCTTCTCCATCCCGCGGGCCCACCACCTACGGGAAACAACGATGGGGTCGGGTGCGCTGCCAGAAGGGTGGCAGTGAAAGCAGAGGGTCTCGACGAACCAGACCCGGGCGACAGAAGCTGGCTTTGGGGACGTGGAAAGTCACCTCTCTGGGGGGAAGGAGTCGGAGCTTGTGCGGGAGGTGGAGCGGTACCAGTTGGATCTGGTTGGGCTCACCTCTACGCACAGCGTCGGCTCTGGAACCTTACTTCTGGATAGGGGTTGGACTCTATTCTTCTCCGGAGTTGCTCAAGGTGTGAGGCGCCGGGCGGGTGTGGGATACTCACAAGTCCCGGTTGGGTGCTTCGTTGTTGGAGTCTACCCCAGTGGACGAGAGGGTTGCCTCCCTACGCCTGCGGGTTATGGGGGGGAAAACTCTGACTGTTGTGTGTGCTTATGCACCAACAGCAGTTCAGAGTATACGGCCTTCTTGGAGACCCTGGAAAGAGTCCTGTATGGGGCTCCTGAAGGGGACTCTTTAATCTTGCTGGGAGACTTCAACGCACATGTGGGCAATGATGGAGACACTTGGAGGGGAGTGATTGGGAGGAACGGCCCCCCTGATCTGAACCGGAGTGGTGGTTTGTTACTGGACTTCTGTGCTAGTCATGGATTGGCCATAACAAACACCATGTTCGAACATAGGGATGCTCATAAGTGTACGTGGTACCAGAGCACCCTAGGCAGAAGGTCCATGATCGATTTCGTTATCGTATCATCGGACCTGAGGCCGTATGTTTTGGACACTCGGGTAAAGAGAGGGGCGGAGTTGTCAACTGATCACCATCTGGTGGTGAGTTGGGTCGAGTGGCAGGGAAGCCTCTGGATAGACCTGGTAAGCCCAAACGTGTAGTTCGGGTGAACTGGGAACGTCTGGAGGAGGCCCAGGTTCAGGAGGCCCTTCAACTCACACCTCCGGCAGAGCTTTTCGGGCATTCCTGTGGAGGTTGGGGACATTGAACCAGAGTGGTCGGTGTTCAAAGCCTCTATTGCCGAAGCCGCGGCGGGGAGCTGTGGTCTCAAGGTCCTAGGTGCCTCAAGGGGCGGTAACCCTCGAACCTCCTGGTGGACAACCGGTGGTCAGGGAAGCCGTCCGACTGAAGAAGGAGGCCTTCAGGGATTTGTTATCCCGGGGGACTCCCGAGGCAGTTGCAAGGTACCGACAGGCCCGAAGGGCAGCAGCCTCAGCCGTGGCCGAGGCAAGCAGCGGGTGTGGGAGAAGTTCGGAGAGGACATGGAAAAAGGACTTTCGGGCGGCACCAAAGTTGTTCTGGAAAACTGTCCGACACCTCAGGAGGGGGAAGCAGGGAACCATCCAAGCTGTGTACAGTAAGGATGGGACGTTGTTGACCTCAACTGATGGAGGTGTTAGGGCGTTGGAAGGAGCACTTTGAGGAACTCCTGAACCCGACAAACTCCGTCCTCTATGTTAGAGGCAGAGCTGGAGTATGATGGGGGATCGACACCAATCTCCCGGGGGGAGGTCACTGAGGTTGTTAAACAACTCCACAGTGGCAAAGCCCCGGGGGTGGATGAGATCCGCCCAGAAATGCTGAAGGCTCTGGGTGTTGAGGGACTGTCTTGGTTGACACGTCTCATCAACATTGCGTGGAAGTCGGAAACGGTACCGAAGGAGTGGCAGACCGGGGTGGTGGTTCCCCTTTTTAAAAAGGGGGACCAGAGGGTGTGTGCCAATTACAGAGGCATCACACTACTCAGCCTCCCCGGGAAAGTTTACTCTAAGGTACTCGAAAGGAGGGTCAGGCCGATTGTCGAACCTCAGATTGAGGAGGAACAATGCGGATTCCGTCCTGGTCGTGGAACGACGGATCAGCTTTTTACTCTCGCAAGGATCCTGGAGGGGGCTTGGGAGTACGCTTATCCGGTCTACATGTGTTTTGTGGACTTGGAGAAGGCGTATGACCGGGTTCCCAGGGAGTTACTGTGGGAGGTGCTGCAGGAGTATGGGGTGAGGGGGTCTCTACTCAGGGCCATCCAATCTCTGTACTCCCAAAGCGAGAGCTGTGTCCGGCTCCTCGGCAGTAAGTCGGGACCCATTTCCGGTAGGGTTGGCCTCCGCCAGGCTGCGCTTTGTCACCAATCCTGTTTGTAATATACATGGATCGGATTTTGAGGCGTAGTCATGGGGGGGGGGGGGTCTGCAGTTCGGTGGGCTAAGGATTGCACCACTGCTTTTTGCAGATGATGTGGTTCTGATGGCTTCATCGGTCTGCGACCTTCAGCACTCACTGGATCGGTTCGCAACCGAGTGTGAAGCGGCTGGGATGAGGATCAGCACCTCCAAATCTGAGGCCATGGTTCTCAGCAGGAAACCGATGGATTGTCCACTCCAAGTAGGGAATGAGTCCTTACCCCAAGTGAAGGAGTTCAAGTATCTCGGGGTTTTGTTCTCGAGTGAGGGGAACAATGGAGCGTGAGATGGGCCGGAGAATCGGAGCAGCGGGAGCGGTACTGCAGTCGCTTTAACCGCACCGTTGTGACGAAAAGGGAGCTGAGCCAGAAGGCAAAGCTCTCTGTCTACCGGGCCATTTTCGTTCCTACCCTCACCTATGGTCATGAAGGATGGGTCATGACCGAAAGAACGAGATCGCGGATACAAGCGGCCGAGATGGGTTTTCTCCGCAGGGTGGCTGGTGTCTCCCTTAGGGATAAGGTGAGAAGGTAGGTCATCCGGGAGGGACTCGGAGTTGAGCCGCTCCTCCTTCGCGTCGAAAGGAGCCAGTTGAGGTGGTTCGGGCACCTAGTTAGGATGCCACCTGGGCGCCTCCCTAGGGAGGTGTTCCAGGCACGTCCAGCTGGGAAGAGACCAAGGGGTAGACCTAGGACCAGGTGGAGGGATTATATCTCTTCGCTGGCCTGGGAGCGCCTTGGGATCCCCCAGTCAGAGCTGGTTGATGTCGCCAGGGAAAAGGAAGTTTGGGGCTCTCTGCTGGAACTGCTACCCCCGCGACCCGACCACGGATAAGCGGAAGAAGATGGATGGATGGATGGATTTTCTGGATTCTTTCCCCCCATTCTGTCTCTCATAGTTGAAGTGTACCTAGGATGAAAATTACAGGCCTCTCTCATCTTTTTAAGTGGGAGAACTTGCACAATTGGTGGCTGACTAAATACTTTTTTGCCCCACTGCATCTGTTTTTAGGAGGTTCCTCGTTCCTGCGTCCATGCTTAGTGCATTAATTAATAAAAACACATTTTTAAAACAATATCTGCAGTTGAAAAAAAAAAAAATTGTTTAAAACTGCAAGCTTTCATTTCAAAAAGGTGCTGGATTATTTACGCAACACTATCATGATTTTATTTTTAATATTAAAAGTTTGTATACTCAAAAACATAACTTACAAAACATATAATCATTATTTCACTTACAATTGATAAAACAAGCAACATTTGATCTATTTGAAATACTGAAAAATGCTTGTTTCCTCACTCACCTTCCTCCCTTTGTCCTCCTCCTCCTCCTCCTCCTCTTCTTCTTCTTCCTCCTCCTCCTCCTCTTCATCCTCCTCTCTGTTGGGTGGGGGCAACAGGCGGTGCTGTTCGATGGCTTCTCGGAGGTCGTGGACTCCCTCGATGGCGAGAGCGACCAGCGTGTCGTTGGCGGCGTCCTCCTCCTCGTCCAGCAGCTGAGACGGCAGCGTGAGGAGGCGATGAAGCATCGAGGCTGAGGAGCGCCGGCCGGAAGAGCCTGCAGAGAAACATTAAGAAGGGAGGAAGGTCATCAGCAGAGGTGGAAGAAGTACTCAGATATTGTACTTGAGTCAAAGAAGAAGACTTTAGTCAAAAGTAAAAGTACTCATGATCATAAGTCTGATTTAAGTGTTGTTTATATTTCACATTAATCAAAATCTGTAAATGTATAAATAAATGCAGTGGAGTAAAAGCATACAATGCACATCTGAATTGTAGTGGGGTAGAAGTAGCATAACATTAAAATACTCAAGTAAAGTACAAGTATCTCAAAGTTGTACTTAAGATAAGATGGACCTTTATTAATCCCCGTGGGGGAATTCAGGGCTTTAGAGCGGCAACAGTGAGAGTGAAAAACAGGACAGTACAGACGAGGTAAAAAAATATATAATACTAAAAATAAAAAGGTACATTAAGTACAGTACTTAAATGTACTTAGTTACTTCCCACCTTTGGTAATCAGATTACTGTTGAGAGAGTACTATATGCACACTGGGAAAATACTCCAGTACTGGTTAAAATCCTGCTTGTATTGTAGTACAAACTGTGCAGTAAGATTTCCCCGTCAGAGTTTTAATGTTATAAATCATTGTAATATAACTGTCCAGTGGAGGGCAGTACTGAGAGACACCCACACGCATCAGTAATAGATTTTAGATTTAAAATATACTTAAAGTACCAAAAGTAAAAGTACTTATTTTTCAGTATTATAAATATATTATTTAATTTTGTTATAATTTTGGATCCATTAATGTGTTCATCACTTTCATTTTGCAGTTGGTAATAAAGGAGCTCATGTTAAATACTTTATATAAAGATAAGGTAGTTTAGTCTGTAATATTCATTTATTATATTTCATATTAGTAATCTGAAACTGCAAAGTAACTTAGGTACTCAATAAAAAGTACAATATTTCCTTCTGAGATGGAGTGGAGTAGGTGTATAAAGTAGCAAAACAAAAACAAGAAAGTACTGTGGTTGATTAAATGAGAAAGATTAAATAAAACACCAAGTTTAACAAAGTGTGAGTATTTTTTTCTAACCTGTATTCACATTATTGCAGGAAAATATAAAACACTAATGATGTGCTTTTACCCCAATGAATATCACTGCCCATATTCAGAATGATCTGGCTTTTAAACATTTGCGGTAAGCAAGGTTACTTTAATTAATAACAATGCCCCACAACATAAGTACACAACGCTGACATGTCGCACTTATCATTCATTTCACATCATTTAACATCATAAATTCACTTATGTGTAGGGTTGGGTACCGAGAACCGGTTCCGGTTCGGAACCTGTTCCAACATTTCGATTCCAACGGCATCATTTAGACATGTGAATTTCGGTTCCGCTTTTCGATGACTGAGGAAATGTTTCTCGCCACTCTCCGTAGCCTACTGTATGACTGCGGCGGGGCGGGAAATGTAGTTTTGTACCTACAGCGTAACCTGGGACCAGGGCCGGCCCATCGCACTGGCGTTATAGATGTTCGCCTAGGGCGCCAGATCTGTGGAGGCGCTGTGCTGACAGCTCTGGGAGAAAAAAAAAATGTTTTGACCGTTGGTGCTCATCCTAATTTTCGGCTTTGATGTAACAACATTCATAATTAAGTAAATATAACACCCTTTTCATCCCGGTTGCACTTTTCATTTGCCCTGTACGATGGGTGCTGTAAGTTATGAAAGTGGGGAATGTTGGCTTATCTGGCGCCCGCAGCTCACTTTAGTCTAAGTTATCTCAGTGGGTCTCAAACGTTTTGATCACAATTTATGTAAACACATATCTCCAAGGCATTCCTTTATAATTATTGTGTTAAAACAGGTTTGAAATCATTCCAATGTATACTATAGGACAGTAAACCAGACATATCGTTTTAAACTGGAGATAATACAATTGTAAAATAAGATATGAATGAACAACAAGACCGCAATTATGGCAGAAGCAAAACATATATAATTTTCACTCCGAGTGGGAGGATTATTATTTTTGTATCTATTCCAATTCAAAGGGGGGATTGGACTGTTGCACTGTTGTAGCTTCAGTGGTTCTCAGGTTACAGTTACATAGCAGTGAATATAAACAGACTGATTAATGTGAATATTACTTTAAACTAACCTGTGTAAAAGTCTCTCGAATAAATGTAATTTTTTTGGTGGAAGAAGCATGTATAATTGTTTTACCCTGCCCCTCAAAGAATCGGAATTGAGAACCGTTAAGAACCGGAATCGAAAAGTAGAATCGGAATCGGAATCAGAATCGTGGAAATTCAAACGATACCCAACCCTACTTATGTGTGTGTCAGCTCCTGAGCTGTATGTGGCTGTCTCTCACAGTGCTGCACACTGGATAATGCAAGTGTTATCTTGCTAAATTAAAATACTTCCAAGTGTGATGGAGCAGTGATATTTGGCCAAAAAACAGTTAGTTTAGTCATTCACACAGTCAGAGTTTTTTCTTTTTGACTTTCTTCCTGAACCTTGCAGCTGAAACTATGTTGCTTTTCATCCTGGTTAAGTTTAACTTGTTCAAAATTGTTTTAAGATTATAGTTTACTTTTCATTACGCAGCACCCTCCACTGTCAGTACTCTTCTCCATGTTTGTGATGGGTCAAATGCTGATAACTCTGCCTCTTTTTCTCTTTCTCTGCTCTCAGCCGGACTTAGAAACCCTGGTTGACTTACCGAGTTGATAACGACACCAAAGGACCGTTTAGCCAGATCACGTTTGTCAGGGTTAGTTAAGCCAGCTAACTCAAAGATATCCAGGGTCTGTTGGACTGGCCTCTGTTTTCTGCTCTCTCAGGTGTGTGATGTTTCCGTTTATGTGTTTGTGTGCAGAGGGTGGGTTTCCTGTCACACAGCCGAAGGAGTTCAGGCTCACCTGTGGGGCTGTGGGGGTGTCCATGTCGGGGGCACGGGGTGTCCCTCTGACTGCCTGCAGCCTCCTCATCTGGAGAAAACACCTCCATGTCCTCCAGAGGGGTCCAACGGGGGTCCTGCTGGGGGGAGGAGGGGGAGGGCTCCAGGGTCACAGAGCGGTTGGAGAGGGGGGCCGCGTGCTCGACCCGGCCCTCACCCAGACCCCGTCCTGTACCGGCCCCCGCCTCTCCATCCATCTCCTTTATCTGCCACACGTCGCTGCACCACTTCTGACCAAAGACCTTGTCCAGGATGGGAACCCAGTCCTGAGCGACGGAGAGGACAGGGGGGCGCCCCAAGTCTGAGGGGGAAGATAAAAGAGGAAGGTGGAGGAAAAGAGGAGAGAAGGCGGGAAGGATGAAACTCTGTACTCTCATCATGTAAAAAGAGAGGGCCCATTTGGCTCTTTCACACCAAGTACTTTTCCCAGGAATAGTTCCCGGAACTATTATTTCCTGGAACTATCTAGTACAGGGGTGATCGACCGGTCGATCGCGGGGAGATTCCCAGTCGATCGCGAGATGTGTCTAAAAATAGAACAACAATATTCTGTTGTATCGTTATTGTCCTGTAACATAATCTTCCTGTGCCAGAATAATGCACTTGAACGCATCAAAGCTTTGTGATTGGCCGGCGTGACCCCATGTGTCGGAGTGTGGCTAGTGCAGTGCACTAGTTCACTAACGTTGTCTGTGTCAACAGAAGTGACAGTCCGCACACACACAAGACCGCAATTATGGCAGAAGCAAAACATATATAATTTTCACTCCGAGTGCGAGGATTATTATTTTTGTATCTATTCCAATTCAAAGTCCATCTGTCTCATCTGCAATGCGAGCGTGGCTTTATCGAAGAAGGGTAATTTAGGAGCGGCATTTCAAAACAGTGCACAAACGCTACGAGACGGAATTCCCTCCTAATTCTGCCCTATGCTCCCAAAAGGGGAGGGACCTGAAAGGACAGCTAAATGCACAGCATTTTCACCAGGCCCAACAACAAGAGCAAGGCTGCTACCATAGCACCTTATCGTGTCAGTCACGTTCTTGCGTAACACATGAAGTCTTTCAAAGATGGCGAAGTTGTGAAAGAAGCATTCCTGGAGGCTGCCGATGCGTAATAAAAATAACAGTAGCATTTCAACAGGTTTTTGATATGATAAAACCTCAAGTTAGATACCGTTATTAATCAGCTGTAAGTTTGAGTTTGTTTGAACTTATTCATTATAACTATTGTACAAAATGGTATAAGAATGCTGTGAGGAAGCGCACACACTCCCTCACTAACATGTTGGTCTTAACTATTAGGGACAGCAAGTCCCTATGTAAGTGAGCCAAGGATACCTGACTTCAAAGAAGGTGAAGACCCAGAAAGTTTTTTTGTTCGGTTTGAACGGATGGCCAGAACATGGGGGTGGCAGCCATTTGAGTGGGCCGCCAGAGTAGTAACCTTGTTGACAGGAAGAGCTCTTGAGGCCTATGCTGGAATGGATGAGGAACAGTCAGAGTCATATGAAGCAGTTAAAGCAGCAGTGTTAATGAAGTTTAATGTGACTGAAGAGACTTACAGACAGCGGTTCCGGAACACCATTTTGCCAGTGGGAGAGACTGTAAGAGAAACCTACAACCGTATTAAGGGGCTTTACAAAAGATGGATGAGACCCAATAGCCGCACTAAGGAGGGGATTGGAGAGACTATCGTTTTGGAGCAGTACCTCCGTGTGCTTCAACCGGACGTCCGCATCTGGTTCAAGGAGCACAATCCCCAGACTGGGGAAGAAGCGGCAGATCTGGCAGAACGGTATGCAGCGGCCCACAGGGAACCTTCAAAGAAAAGAGTGACTGTTGGGAAGCCAAGGTATGGGGAGAGCAAACCTCACACTTGGCCAACTGTTGAGAGCGTGGACACTGGGGTTGGTAAGAAACCTGCATATCCAAACTTAAAAACGAACTTTATATGTTACTACTGTCAGCAACCTGGTCACAAGGCTTCATTGTGTCCATTAAGAAAGTCTAAGTCGGTTGAGATGTGTTCGGTACCTCGTGCAGAAAGTGTTGACCATGCTAATGTTACTGATAGTGGAATTGTTCCACATAGACATGTAGTAGATGTCACTGTAAATGGTCAAGCAGTGAAAGCCCTAGCTGACACTGGTAGTTCACAAACTTTGGTGAAGTCCAGCTTACTTAGCAATGCAATAGCTGATTTTGATGGCAGGGTAAATATCACATGTGTTCATGGTTGTAAAAAAGATTACCCAACTGCAGATGTTATCATTGAGGTTGAAGGGCAATCCTTTATGCTAACTGTTGGTGTGCTAGAGCACCTAGCTTATGACGTGATCCTTGGAGATGATTTGCCAATCTTAGACCACTTGGTACAGCAAAACTCACTAGCGTACTCCTATGTAGCTACGCGCTCTATGACTAAGGGGTTAGAACCTTTACCAGATGCAGATGATAGTTTGTGTGAAGGGGGTGATAAGCTTAAGAAAACAAGGCGACAGCGCCGTCAAGAGAAAAACGGAAATCACGATAAGGCTAAATGCCCTGAGCTTACTCTCCCTGTAACTCCCTTCATAGAGCCTCAATGGCAAATCCCAGATAACTTCCGAGAGAGTCAGGAGAATGACCCATCTCTAAAACCTCTATTTTCAAAAGCATGCAAAGTAGATGGGGAGGAAGATGCAAACACAGGGGGGCTGAAAAATCTAATTGGGGATCCCCTCATCATAAAAGACAACCTTTTGTATTTGGCAGACATAGAGAAACCTAGGCTAGTCATTCCTAAAGAGTTTCGCCAAGTAATCCTGCATGTTGGTCATACTGTGCCATGGGCTGGGCATCTGGGGCAGGCAAAAATGTATGACCGCATTGCTCAGCGTTTCTATTAGCCAGGATTATACCGAGAGGTAATTGATTACTGTAAAACGTGCCATGAGTGTCAGGTTGTGGCTCCTACCAAACTTTCAAACAGAGCCCCTCTACAACCATTACCAATAATGAGTGTACCTTATGAAAGAATAGCCATGGATATAATTGGTCCTCTGCCAAAAAGTAGCAAGGGTCACAGATTTGCCCTGGTTATTTGTGACTACGCTACCAGATATCCAGATGTCTATCCATTGCGTTCCATTCAGGTCAAACATACAGGACTGTCTCAGAAAATTAGAATATTGTGATAAAGTTCTTTATTTTCTGTAATGCAATTAAAAAAACAAAAATGTCATACATTCTGGATTCATTACAAATCAACTGAAATATTGCAAGCCTTTTATTATTTTAATATTGCTGATTATGGCATACAGCTTAAGAAAACTCAAATATCCTATCTCTAAATATTAGAATATCATGAAAAAGTATACTAGTAGGGTGTTCAACGAATCACTTGAATCGTCTAATTAACTCGAAACACCTGCAAGGGTTTCCTGAGCCTTGAAAAACACTCAGCTTGGTTCAGTAAACTAAATCACAAGTATGGGGAAGACTGCTGATCTGACTGCTGTCCAGAGGACCGTCATTGACACCCTCCATCAGGAGGGTAAGACACAAAAAGAAATTTCTCAAAGAGCAAGCTGTTCACAGAGTGCAGTTTCAAAGCACATCCACAAAAAGTCTGTTGGAAGGGGGAAATGTGGCAGGAAACGCTGCACAACCAAGAGAGATGACCGCAGCCTTAACAGCATTGTGAAGAAGAGTCGCTTCCAGAATTTGGGGGAGCTTCAAAGACAGTGGACTGAAGCTGGAGTCCAGGTATCAAAAGTCACTGTTCACAGACGTGTCCGGGAAATGGGCTACAATAGCCGTATTCCCATGGTCAAGCCACTTCTGAACTCAAGACAACGGAAGAGGCGTCTGACTTGGGCTAAGGAAAAGAAGCACTGGACAGTTGCACAGTGGTCCAAAGTCCTCTTTTCAGACGAAAGCAAGTTTTGTATTTCATTTGGAAGTCAAGGCGCCAGAGTCTGGAGAAAGGCTGGAGAGGAGCAAAATCCAAGTTGCTTGAAATCCAGTGTGAAGTTCCCACAGTCAGCGATGGTTTGGGGAGCCATGTCAGCTGCTGGTGTTGGTCCACTGTGTTTCATCAAGCCCAGAGTAAATGCAGCTGTGTACCAAGAGATTTTAGAGCACTACATGCTTCCGTCTGCTGAAAAGCTCTATGGAGATGAGGAATTCATTTTCCAGCATGATCTGGCACCTGCCCACAGTGCCAAAACCACCAGTAACTGGTGTACTGACCATGGCATTACTGTCCTCGATTGGCCTGCAAATTCCCCTGACCTGAACCCCATAGAGAATATGTGGGGTATTGTGAAGAAGAAGCTGAAAGACACCAGACCCAACAATGCTAATGAGCTAAAGGCCGCTATTGAAGCATCCTGGGCATCCATAACACCTCAGCAATGCCACAGGCTGATTGCCTCCATGCCACGCCGCATTGATGCAGTAATCCGTGCAAAAGGATTCCCAACCAAGTACTGAGTGCATTAATGGACATTTTCAAATGTTTTATTGTGTTTTGCTGTTATAAATCTTTTTTTTTTACTTGGTCTGAGGAACTATTCTAATTTTTTTTTAAATAGGATTTTTGAGTTTTCTTAAGCTGTATGCCATAATCAGCAATATTAAAATAATAAAAGGCTTGCAATATTTCAGTTGATTTGTAATGAATCCAGAATGTATGACATTTTTGTTTTTTTAAATTGCATTACAGAAAATAAAGAACTTTATCACAATATTCTAATTTTCTGAGACAGTCCTGTATAGTGCGGTGTTTAGTAGAGCTATTCTCTAGTGTGGGCATCCCTAAAGAGATCTTAACAGATCAAGGTACCAACTTTATGTCCCATCTGATGAAGTCACTGTACTCGCAACTTGGGGTTAAAGGGATCAGAACAACTCCATACCACCCTGAAACTGATGGTCTGGTAGAACGTTTTAATGGTACACTGAAACAAATGTTGAGAAAATGTATTGATGATACTGGCAAAGATTGGGATAAATGGTTGCCGTTCCTTTTGTTTGCATACAGAGAAGTGCGACAGGCTTCAACTGGTTTCTCCCCTTTTGAGTTGTTATATGGCAGACAGGTCAGAGGCCCTTTGGACGTGCTGAAAGAGAACTGGGTGGCTGGTGAGGCAGTGGCAACAACAATCAACAGCATCATCTCTTACATTCTGCAGATGAGAGACAAACTGGACAGTTACAGAGAGACAAACTGGACAGTTACAGAGAAACGGTCAAAGAACACATGCATGAAGCTCAACATAAGCAGATGGTGTGGTACGACAAACATGCTCGAGAAAGAGAGCTGAAAGATGGCCAGAAAGTCTTGATACTGCTCCCTACAGGGTCAAGTAAGTTACTAGCCAAGTGACAAGGCCCTTATACAGTAACCCGAAAGGCAGGCTCTGTGACCTATGAAATTCTCTGTCCTGATAAAAGAAAGTGCAAAGAGTTGTTGCATGTAAACCTTTTAAAAGAATATCATGACAAGAAAAACCAGAAGGCAGGTAGAGAACATGTTCTGATGATCCAAGATGTCCAGCTGGAAGAAGAGGATGCGTTGGAAACAGAGGAGGCTGACATGGTGCCGCACAGAGAGAAGTGTAAACCCCAGGCCCCTCCGGAGCATCTGAGTTTGGATCAGGGGCATCAACTGGGTGAGCTTAAACAATCTTTCCCAGCATTGTTCTCAGAAAAACCTGGACGCACTGATGTGATAAAGCATAACATTATACTGAAGGACACTAAACCTGTTCGCCTGAGGCCTTACAGGATTCCTGAAAGAATGATGGAACCACTGAGGAAGGAAGTGGAGTTGATGTTGGACATGGGAGTCATTGAACCATCTAGAAGTGAGTGGTCAAATCCTATAGTGCTTGTTCCTAAGAAAAACACCACTGAACCTCGATTCTGCTCGGACATGAGGAAGCTGAACAGCATTTCCTGTTTTGATTCATACCCTATGCCACGTATTGACGAGCTACTGGAGAAGTTGGGGAAAGCTAAGTACATCACAGCTTTAGACCTCTGTAAAGGTTACTGGCAGGTGCCTCTTGAGCCAGCCTGCAAAGAGTATACAGCTTTTCAGATTCCAGGAATGGGTTTGTTTCATTACACTGTACTACCCTTTGGTCTTCATGGAGTGCCTGCAACCTTTCAAAGATTAATGGACATTGTTCTTAATGATTGTACCAGATTTGCAGCAGCCTACCTAGATGATGTGGTAATCTACAGTGAATCCTGGGAAGAACATCTGCAGCATCTTAAAGCTGTGTTGGGCAAGATACAGGAAGCCGGGCTGACCCTGAATGCCAACAAGTGTTCCTGGGCTCAAGAGGAGGTGAAATACCTTGGATACCTGGTTGGACGTGGGCAAGTACGACCACAAGTGGAGAAGGTAAAGGCCATACAGGTAATACCCAGACCCCAGACAAAGAAGCAAGTGAGGTCCTTTTTAGGCCTGGTGGGGTGGTACAGAAGGTTTGTTCCCCACTTTGCTACATTAGCTGCCCCACCTACTGATCTAACAAAAAAATCTCCCACTAAAGTGGTGTGGAATGATGTGTGAAAATGCCTTCCAGGCATTAAAGAGGCAGATCTGTCAAGCTCCTGTGTTGCACAGCCCGGACTTCACAAAACAATTTCTTGTGCAAGTTGATGCCTCTGGTGTTGGACTAGGAGCAGTGCTAGCCCAAGGAGAGCCTGGCGAAGAGAAGCCTATACTGTTCCTGAGTAAGAAACTGTTTGACCGGGAAAAAAGTACTCTACGGTGGAAAAAGAGGGACTGGCTATAAAGTGGGCTATAGATTCATTGAAGTATTACCTTCTTGGAAGACAGTTTGTGTTGCAGACAGACCACAGACCTTGGAAGTGGATGCAATCTAAGCAGCATCAGAATGCAAGGATTCTATGTTGGTGCCTAGCCCTCCAGCCATACCAGTTCACAATACAGTATTGTCCCGGTAAGAACAATCTTATAGCTGACTATCTTTCTCGTTTGCCTGACCTGTGCAAGCCAGAGGGGGAGGAGGTGTGAAATGTGAGGAAGCGCATACACTCCCTCACTAACATGTTGGTCTTAACTATTTGTTTGTTAAGAAAGGTAGTACATTTTTTTTTCTGAGTTGCCTTTATTTCAGTTAAAGTTATAAAAACAATTTACATAGACAAACTAATCAAATCCGTCTAAATTCGTTTGTCAGTCTGTAAAACACACAAGCACCAAGTAATCACCATTTCCTTTGTTCAGACCTGGAGGCCATCTTGTCCCAGTGCTCAAAGGGGTAGCACGGCCCCAAAGTACTCCTTATATGTGCCGTATGAGTAGGCGGAGTCTTGGACGCGATTGGTCAGGAAATGTGTGATTTTATGAGTGTCAATTAGGTTAAAAACTATCCGTTTTAAGCAGACCTTGTTGTTCTTGAAGGTATAATATTTATGGCGATGCAATAATGAATTTACTTAAGCCTTTAGGGTTTTATTAAAGGTAGACAACAGTGTTTAATTTTGTATTTAAGCCTTCACTCCACTTTCAGAACCATGACCTGATTGGCCAGGTTGGAGTGGGAAGGCGGGCAGTCTCCTATAAATGTGGTTTGGAAGAGAGGGGAAGGGGCATTCGTTTTTGTTCCTTGCTGGTGAATGCAGCACCAGGCATGCACCCAGCTGATTGCGTGAAGTACAAAACGCTGTGAATTAATCATTTTCCAGCTAAAAAGCACTCAAATACCGCATTTAAAATCTGAAGAACTCCGTGTCCATATCGACCGGGTCACGACACGACCTGTTGACGCAGCAACCACTGTAAGTTATATTCTTGTTTAATTAGACTTCTCTGTTTCATTTATTCTACTCTGTATAATTCTTCTGCAGTTATTGTACCTAATACGGCGCTGTAGAGAGATTTTACATCTCAGATCGGCTCGGGGGAAGCTGTAACTCTGGTCTCATCTCAGTAGGGCACTCGAAACCGCATTAAAATAGAGGCAGGGCCACCCAGCTGTCGCCCATCAGCTGTAGAGAGTTAACTAATTAGAGGGGCATGGCCCCACAGCTGTGAGAACTCAGCAATCAGGCTCCTTTTTAGGTAGCTCTTTCCTGGAGCGTCAGACAGCCGAAGACTGACAAAGACAATAGAGTCCTGCTGGAGTAAGACTGACAAAGACAATAGAGTCCTGCGGGAGTCACGAGGGTGGCAAAGAGGAGGCAAATCCTACTCTGATTGAGCTAAGTATCGCTGGTGTTTTATTTTATTTTCTTTAAATATTTTCTTAAAATTTTCTAGCCCCTCATGCTATAATCATGTGTATTTTCTCCATTCCTGTTCATGTGTCCTCTCGCAATTATCACTGGCCCCGTGTATCTCGTAATCGATATAACCGGCCTGCTCTCGTCTATCTCACATGCTCCACTGACATCCAACATCTAGTCTCAGGTGGCCTGTGGAACTGCCAGTCAGCTGTTCCCAAGGCTGACTTCATCTCTGGCTACGCTTCCCTGCAGTCTCTGGATTTTCTTGCTCTCACTGAGACCTGGATTACTCCATCCAACACATCCACCCCAGCAGCTCTCTCCACAGCATATTCCTTCTCCCATACACCCAGACCCACTGGCAGAGGAGGTGGCACTGGTCTCCTGCTCTCTCAAATGGAGCTTTTCCCTCTTCAAGCTACCTAACTTCACTCCTTCCACCTTTGAATTCCATGCCGTCACAGTAACCCATCCTATAAAATTAACCATTGTTGTTCTCTACCGTCCGCCAGGCGCCTTGGGGGACGTCTTGGAGGAATTAGATCATCTCCTCTCACATATCCCTGAAACTGGCCCTCCGGCTGTACTTCTCGGAGATTTCAACCTCCAGACGGGGAAGATAGAAAAACTAACATCTCTGTTAACTGCCTTTGCTTTCTCACTGTCTCCATCCCCACCAACTCATAAAGCTGGCAATGTCCTTGATCTCATATTCTCAAGGAACTGCACTACTTCTAACCTCTCTGTAAACCTGCTCCACACATCCGATCACTTCTTCCTTTCATTCTCTCTACCCCTTTCCAAACATAACAAACTAATCTCTTCTCATCCTGCATCTGTCCGCCGTAACATTCGTTCCCTCTCCCCCTCTACCTCATCGGTGCTCTCAGCCCTCCCTTCCTCTGATTCGTTTCAACTCCTGCCTCCAAACTCTGCTGCAGAAACTCTCCTCTCTACTCTCTCATCTTCTCTGGACTCTCTCTGTCCTCTCACATCTCGGCAGGCTCGTCAGTCCCCCCCTGCTCCCTGGCTAAATGACGCACTGCGTGCTAATAGAACCGTCCTTCGGGCAGCAGAGCGGAAATGGTGGAAATCCAAACACCGTGACGACCTCCTAACCTATCAGGCTCTCCTCTCCTCTTTCTCTGCCTCGATCTCTCAGGCAAAGAGCACTTTCTTTCAAGATAAGATCCAATCTTCCTATTCCAAAAAACTATTTTCCATCTTCTCCACCCTCTTGGACCCTCCGAAAGCCCCTCCCCCCTCCTCACTTCTGTCAAGCGACTTTGTTAACCATTTTGAAAAAAAGGTTGATGATATTCGCTCTTCTTTTTCTGACTCACCTCTACTGACCGCTGGGTCACCAGACCCTCCTTTCACCCATACACTGACCTCCTTTTCCCCTCTCTCTCCAAGTGAGGTTCTTACCCTCATTACCTCTGCCCGCCCTACCACCTGTCCTCTGGACCCTATCCCTTCAAACCTCCTTCAGACTATCGCTCCTGATATTCTACCGTTCTCACCCATTTCATCAACACTTCTCTAACTTCTGGTCACTTTCCAAATAGTCTCAAGGAGGCAAGAGTAAACCCTCTCCTAAAGAAACCCACTCTCAACCCGTCTGATGTTATAAACTACAGGCCTGTCTCTCTCCTCCCGTTCCTGTCTAAAACACTTGAACGTGCTGTCTTTAAACAACTCTCCTGTTATCTCCATCAGAACAACCTTCTGGATCCGCACCAGTCTGGTTTCAAGGCAGGTCACTCCACAGAAACGGCCCTCCTTGCTGTCACTGAGGAACTGCACACTGCCAAAGCAGCATCCCTCTCCTCTGTCATCATCATGTTGGACCTGTCTGCTGCATTCGACACGGTGAACCATCAGATCCTCCTTCGCACTCTCCAAGAACTTGGAGTTTCAGGCTCTGCACTTTCCCTCCTCACCTCATACCTCAAAGACCGTACCTACAGGGTAACTTGGAGAGGGTCCGAGTCCGACCCTTGTCAATTAACTACAGGGCTCTGTTCTTGGTCCCCTCCTCTTCTCCCTGTACACAAACTCGCTCGGATCGGTCATTAGCCCGCATGGTTTTTCATACCACTGCTATGCTGACGACACCCAATTAATTCTGTCCTTTCCCCGACCCAGGTCGTCGCACGCATCTCTGCTTGTCTAGCTGACATCTCTCAGTGGATGTCTGCTTAACACCTCAAGCTCAACCTTGACAAGACTGAACTGCTTTTCCTTCCGGGAAAAGATTGTCCCACTCTTGACCTGACAATCAACATCGGCACCTCTGTTGTTTCCCCGACTCAGACTGCAAGGAATCTGGGTGTGACCCTAGATAATAACCTGTCCTTCACTGCAAACATCGCTGCTACAACCCGTTGCTGCAGATATACGCTGTACAACATCAGGAAGATTCGTCCACAGCTGACCCAGAAAGCCACCCAGGTTCTGGTCCAGGCTCTCGTCACCTCACGCCTAGACTATTGCAACCCCCTCCTGGCTGGTCTACCTGCATGTGCCATCCGACCTCTGCAGCTCATCCAGAATGCAGCAGCTCGTCTGGTCTTCAACCTTCCAAAATGTTCCCATACCACTCCGCTCCTCCGCTCCCTTCACTGGCTCCCGGTAACTGCTAGAATCCACTTCAAGACACTGGTACTTGCATACCATGCTGCGAATGGATCTGGCCCTTCCTACATCCAGGACATGGTTAAACTGTACACCCCAGCACGTGCACTCCGCTCTGCATCAGCCAAACGACTCGCTGCACCCTCGCTGCGAGGGGGACCCAAGTTCCCATCAGAAAAAACACGTGGGTTTGCTATCCTGGCTCCAAAATGGTGGAATGAGCTCCCCATTGACATCAGGACAGCAGAAAGCCTGCACATCTTCCGGCGCAGACTGAAAACTCATCTCTTTCGACTCCACTTCGAGCGATATAATTAATAACAAGGCACTTATATACTAATATAGGACTGGCTTATCTATAGCCAGCTGAGTAGCACTTGAAATGTTTGGCTCTATGATACCTGATGTACTTATATGATTCTGTTTTCTTCAAGGTTGTGTCTTCCTGGTCGTATGTACTTATTGTAAGTCGCTTTGGATAAAAGCGTCAGCTAAATGCAATGTAATGTAATGCAGTTTGTGTTTCTGTGGAATAATGTGGAAGGCTAAGAATAAAACGCCTGTTTATTTTTTGCAAGAAAACCCTCTCTCCACGTATCGTTCTTTCACCTGCACCTCACATCGTAACAAATGCAAACTTAAATTGATTATAGTCTAGTATCAATTCAGGTTAAGAAACTAGTGTTGCTTGCATCCTATTTTAAAAAGGCATTTCTTTTTATAATCCACTAAAATGCAACAAAAAGGTTTTGATTCTATTAATTTTGTCTGTTATTGCACTTTGGCAGCAGATTCCTGTGTAGCTTCAGATCTGAGTTGTCTTATTAGTAAGCCTAATTTATACTTTTGTAGCAACACTATTTTTATATAATGGCAAAGAAAGGGTTCAGAGTATTTTCTTTTTTTCCTGTCATATGTGGCAGCACTGTCCAATGTTTCTTGAAAACATTACCCACTGTAGTGTGAATAAACTCCAACTCTGTATCAACAACACTGTGTAACTTCAGTTAAATACTTGAATGTGTGTAGATTAGAAAGAGATAAGATAAAGGATCTGCAGTATTTTATGAAGTATTAATTGTACAAAAGTCAGTTTTATACAAGTAGAAGTGTGTATTTACCTGGTAGTAGGCTGTCAGTAATACGCCTCTCTATTTGGACTGGTAAATCTCGGCAGACTGGCAACTTTAAAAGTAGCTCTCGGTTCAAAAAAGGTTGGGCACCCCTGATCTAGTAAATCGCGTTCATTTATTTTATGTTAATGAAAAAAACAACATAAGTAATGCATTTACACAAACTACTAATAGTAGATGAACTACTTTATTCAAAGGTTTACAGTAATTCTGGATAATAAAATGGGAAAAATAAACTGGGTGCTCTCTTTTCCTCTCCCTCTCCTGACAGCCCGTCAGTCTCGTGCAGCTCGCTGAACCTGTAATAGTGACCCGACAGTAAAGAATAAATATATTTATAACTAGTTTAGTTAGTTCCAGAGTAGATAAACTAGCTAAGTGTGCTAGGTCTAACTCTTAGTGTATTTTGCTCCACTCAACGGTCCGTCACAGTGGCGGAGCTGTGATCATGCAGAGCTGCGTGTTCTCCGTCAGCAGCAGCTGATCTGATCTCTGATCCCTCTCTCGCGTCCGGTTAGACTTCACTCGTGTTTTCGTCCAAATCTATCAGATCTAGCTAGTTCTAGTTAATTATATGACTGCCTGCTTATCAAAGGACCTAAACAATAAGCAACAGGGTGTGGCTGCAAAGTATAGCGCAGCATTATGCATATGTTTATGAGGGGTCAAAATCCCATCTGGCGGTTATAGGTATAAATGCTCATATTTGTTTCTCTTAATTCCCCACGCCCCAAAATTAATAAATATACCAATTTTAGGAAAAGTTACAAAGTTTGAGCAGTGTGGGTTTTATATGAACAGAGTTACACATATTTCAAAACACGAAGTGTAATAACTGCAGTTGCCTCCCTGTCAGAATAACAAAGGTCCTCAGTGAAGCACAATCCCATGTTTCACTACATTGTAAGTACAATTTATTAAAAAGATCAGTTCAATCCAACTAATGTCGTCTTAGTGTTATTGCATGATGTTAAAATTGGGTTGCCATGAATTTAGTGATGGATTGTAAACATTTGAAATGTAGCATTTAAGTGTTTCTCAGTTACAAGGTTGTTGTTTTAATAAATCAGACACTGATGGTGCAGCACTGTACTGTACCTCTTTATATAGGCGTTTCTTCCCTAACAAATTGTCTTTACGCTGATAGGGTACTTGGCTGAATCTTTTTTTCAAAGGGGGTACATTATTGAACAAAGTTTGAGAACCACTGGTCTAGCCTCCTCATTTTGCTCTTAATGTGAACGAGATTGATGCATTTCCTTCCACGGAACCTGCCTGGAGCACGCGTGTCAAACTAAAGTTCTGAGGCCTGCAATGGAGGTGGACAACAAACCTTTTTTTTTACACTTTTTATTATTATTATTAAAGTCCCAAACAGAGTTTCTGATAATTACCGGACTTTGACCAGTAAAATATGCTGAAGACCGGCAAATCCAAATCTCTCCGGTCAAAATAATTTCCCCTTGGCACAATACCGCATCAGTTGCGCCACTTATGTGACAGACAAGAATAGTCCATTCTAATGTCTAACACGTAATGTGGAGAAAGAGATGTCCTGTATGGGTTGATTGTGCGTTGATCTGTTGGTAATGCCTCGGGGTTCCGGTGGGCATGTAAACAAATGCATAATGCTGCGCTATACTTTGCGGCCTCACCCAGTTGCATAGCGACACTTATTGTTTAGGTGTCTTTTAATAAGCAGGTAGTCCTATCATTAGCTAGAACTAGCTAGATCTGATCGATATGGACATAAATGCCAGTGAAGTCTAATCTGACGGGAGAGAGAGATCAGTTGCTGCTGACGAGTCGTTAAAATATATATGTTTCCATATCCAATTTCAAGTGTGGCCCTCAGTTAAATTGAATGGGGGGGGCTCACCATCTGCCTGTGGCGTCTCCTTGGACACCGGGGCCTCGGCCAGCTCCTCCTGGGTGTCATCAGACCCACTGGGGGACACCGAGTCGTTCTCAGATCCCCTCCTCCGACCCCCAGCTCCTCCTCTCCCCTTGTCTCCTCTCCCCTTGTCCATCCTCTCCTCCAGCAGCTGCTGCTCGCTCTCCATCTTGGTGATCTCCAGCAGCAGGTCGTCAAACGAAGCCTCCACGATCTTCGTCAGCTCGTGCAGCGCGAAGTCCAACACCTGTTCCATCACAGACTTCAGCTGATCTGCAGGGGGGGGGGACACCATCATCATCTATAATTTATCATATATTAGAACAGCCTTTATTCTACCAGACAATATTTGATTTTACATTCTGTTTTAAATATATTATTTCTTAATCCTGCATTCAAATTGAATGTATTTTGCCTTATTTTATGCTTTTGTCCTTTTTATTTGAAATGTATTGTATATTGAAGGATTAACGGTTTTATATGCAAACAAGCTGTAATTGTTTTGCATTTTACAAAATAGCCTTGAGTCATAATCAGTAGCCAGGTTTATTGTTCAACAATAAAACACAAAGGTTTACTGAGAAACTTTTTGTTGAATAAAAAAAAGAAATCTTTGCCATCCTTAGGGGAAAAATGTCCACATAGTAAAACTGCTATGAAGATATTGCATATTAAAAGACAAAACTTTAGTCCTGGTCATAACTGAAAAAACAACCAATTATCCAAATTATAACCATTTCAATTCAATTTTCTCTATACTTATTTTACAAATCAGATTAAACGTCTCAGAACACTTTTGTTTATTTTTCCCCACTTTCTTTAAAAACGTTCGTTTCATGCACATATTGAAATGATCTTGTAAACCTACTTATTATAATTTTGTCGTTCAATAAATCGAATCGATCTTTAAAAAGGAGTAAATCGGGTGTTATATTAGGAGTATGGTAAGTCACAATTAATAGTTGTATTAAATAAAACTATAGAAATCTGTTCATATGTGAAGCAGGGTTTCCGCTAGGATTTTTTCTTGCTGGTCAAATGTCCGGACAGAATTAATTTTACTGGACAAATTTGAAAATTATCGGTCCTGTTTCAATAATAATAATAATAATAAGAAGAAGAAGAATTGTGTCGCAGAGTTTCCGTTAGCAGGTAATTACCGGACTAGGATATGCTGATGTTTAAAACTCAGTTAATGGAGCTCATTTTTAGATTGCTTCAGTTTATAATCGTAACAGGTCGAAAAGTTCAGATTCATTTTTCAATAAATGATGCGCTTCCAAACACTTTGGGCTGCTACAACTGGAGTGTCCCCTTTCTGATTAATAAAGGTTAATTGATATTTACATTAAGGGGGATTACATGCAGTGTTTATATTAAAGAACTTCTGTTTGTTCCAGAAATGATCTTTTCTCAGGCTTATAAGTGCGTGAACTGCGAGCACCGGAGCCTCGCAGCGGCGAAACTGAGGCTCTGTGGTAAAATGAACAGCCGTTTAGGACCCGAAAGCACCGGCTCTTCTTACTGAGCCGAGCCAAATGATCCGGCTCACTTAAAAGAGCCGGAATTCCCATCACGAATACGTAAAGAGATAGTATCTATGAAGGGACAGCTCAATTCAAGTCACGTGACACAACGTGACATCACACCCCCTGCTCTCGGGGTGGACGCCCTCTCAGCCCTGGTCTGACGGAAACACTGTGTCTGGGTTTCCCCTCGACCGGAGACGATGAGACGATGTTCTGCATTTTTTGCTTTGTGTGTCTCAGTCATGTCTAATAACGCAGAACAATGTCGTCTTTTGTCCATGTGTGTCATTAAAAAGAAATCACAATAGCAAATTGTCATGGACAGGTAAGGAGATAATGGGCCACTGGGCATAGACTTGTTGGAGCCCCCCCCCCCCCCCTTCCTAAACAGGCACAAGAAACGTGCCTTTGTGATTTATGTATAGTAGTTTTGCCTGTTTTTGTAGCGGTTTTGCATACATTTTATTTTATATATATTTGAAGTAACTTTGTCACTGTGATAATCTTAATGTCTATTTCAGTCATTTTGTATCTCCCTTTAATTATTTAGTGATTGGTTTGCGGTTTTTTTTCTGGTTTTGCATTTACTTGATCTTTTTTTGGACCTTTTGACCCAATAGTTATTTGTCTCTGTGTCGGCATTGTTCATCAAATAGTGGTTGTTAGTCTATTCGTAGCCTTTTTGCATCATTTGTATTGCTTTGCGTCTTCTTTTAGTCTTTGAGGTGATTTTTGCTGTATTTTGGGTTTTTCTCTAGCAACTCAATGCCGTTTATAAGCAATATGTGTAGGTTTTGTGACATTTAAAATCGCTTTCCTTGTTTTGTGTCCGTTTCTTTTTTATTTGTGATGTCTTCTGTTTCTTGATTGTTTTGCATGTCTATTTTTTTCCCATTTACATTTTGTAGGTCAGGACCTCTGACACTCATTTTCTTAAGAGTGTTGTACTTAAAACATCTGCACACATCAGTGAGGCATCTGGAAAACTGGAATTTATGTTTTTACTCAATTCATTCAAAAAGCCCCAATGGTTAATCGAGAAATAATTAAACAGTAATCCTGACCTCCAGCTTTAAACCAATATTTCAGGAGCATTTAATGTCAGTTTTCAGCAGCTGAAGATCTCTGCAGGGTTCATTTAAGAACTTACACTAACACTCACTTTGTGTGTCCTCAGTGAGCACACATCTCAGTGAAAGTTTCAGACATGTCGACCAGCTCCCTAACAATAAAGCAGCGTGACCTTTGACCCGAGCTTGTCGAGACTTTGGCCTCATTATCTCGCTGTCTCCATTAATCTCAATCTGCAGACGACACTCTGCTGCTGCGCTCTGCAGACAGTCATTACTTGTTCTGCATCACGTGAGCACAAACCGTTAGAGACTGTTTTATCATGGTGAAAATCACAATTATCATGGCTAATATTAAAATCAGTATTTATATTAATATTTAAGTATTTAACATGACATTGGAAATATGAGTACAGTTAATTATTTTGAACAATTTATCCTTTTAAATTGTCATCATGATTTTTTATTGTTTTTATTCAGATCAAAAATAATTAGATCAAAAATAAATCGTATATATATATATATATGTCATAGTATACTTCCACAACCTGCTGAAATATTCCTGCACATCTATTCCAAAATATTTCAATCAGTCCAGTCCAACGGATGCGCTGGATTTATCACACAAGACAAAGCAAGTGCATCATTGTGGAAATCATGTGAAGATGCATAGTTTTCACAAGACAGAGAGGGAGTGAAATATTATAAACTGTAGAGTAACTGAAAAGTTAAGATTTACTCTGAGGTGTATCACCTGCTTCAAAAACTTGTTTTATCCACCATTTTATCCCCATTTTTGTAAGTCTTATGTGTCATTTTGTCGTCTTGTACCTTTTATGGCTCGTTTTTGAAAGGTGTTAAATATTAATAATCTCGCCATATTGTGGACGTCTGTATGTGTATGAGGATGAATAAACTCCAGCTGAGGCCGGCAGTGATTGGCCGTCACTTCTTCGTGCCGATGATGGCGTGAGGTCCGTGGTCTAGTTTTAAAGACGCGGGGGGGGTCAGAGGGGGACTTTGCATGTCAGCCGTGTTGTTGCGTTCGAGTGCGCAGATGTGTGCATGCGTGAGAGTGAAGCGACCTTGTCAGAGGATGTTTCTGCCTCATGTCTTTCCATGTTTATATATACATATATATATATATATATATGTATATATATATACATGGAAAGTGTGTGTGTGTGTGTGTGTCAGGGCTCGAGCTTAAGGACGTCCCGTCGTCCCGGGGCCAAAAAAAATAATGTCGGAGAGGATCAAAAATAATTTTGGGGCGAATTTGGGACGAGACTTAAAATAAAAAATAACTCTACTACAAACGGCGGAGAAAATGAAACCGACTGCACGTTTTGTGTAGTAGCACACAGTTATTAACCTGTTTAGCCCTGAGCCTGTTTTTCAGGTCTTAGGCTCGAAAATGACATTCCCAGAACAAATGATATCTTCCCTTCTAAAAGGGGTAAATTAATAATCTTTTTTCTCAAAGTAATGATAAACCTGTGAGTTGGATGTAGAAAAGTCAGAATCAATATAGATGTTTTCTATTTTAAAGAAAATTCAGATTGAACATGGTAAAAAACTGTAAATTATAGTGTCTGTCCAAAAAAGATGTTGTACTTATAGTGACCTTGGATGATGGGTTAGTAGACTAAAAGCTTTAGGAATCCAAAGTACAACATATAATAAGTACCCTGTATCAAGTGATATTTTACCTTTTTAGAGAGGTTTAGCAAAAAGCAGTTTTGCTCCAGAGTGAAGCTGTCTCTCGGTTTGACATCTCAAAACCGAAAAGCTGATTTATTGCTCATGGATTATCAGAAATCATTTCAAAGGGACACAGACACATTGGATTAACCTATGGATTCACTTCAGCATCGTTTTTATCGTTTTAATGCCATTGAAGACCACTTTTAACCTGACTACCACACAGGTGAGCCATTTTGCCGTTTTTGGCTAACTAGCTCCATATGTTTTGATGTGTGTTCTTGTTATTATCTCGGAGAGTTCGTATCATTGAGTGATAATGAGGGTACCCATCGATTCTGTGTCTCCTCACGATGTGAAACGATGGGTTGAGATGTGCAGCAAAGATAAATAATAAGGTTTTGTGAGTGAATTTCGATGCAGTCATCTGTTAGTATTTTTCGCTGAGGCTCAGCGTTAGCATTGTGGATCTCTTTTGAAAATTTTTTTTAAATGATCAGTTAGATGAGTTTCTTCCCGTTACATGGATACAAAACATTCATAGTTTATTAAATGAACATGCCATCAGACACCAGAACCGGGGTCTCTCGGGCTTAACAAGTTAAACGTCCTTGTCAACATAAACAGACACGCACAAAAGATTTAGCAACCCGCGAAATACCCACCCACACACACACACACACACACAGTACGTAGCTACAGCTGTGCCCGCAAATTCCTGGCCCACAAATTCGCGGGTCTAGCTATGTAGGCTACTGAGTGTGTGTATTTCACGGGTTGAGTGATGTACAATGGCATCCCGTGGAGGAATTCTGAAATGTTTTACCGTTGCATCACAAAAACGCACAGCAGAACCAGACCCTGGAGCGCCAGCCTCTTTATTTACTTACTCCTCTTCATCCCCTATGGGTAATAAGGCTGAGATGAGAACTCTTCATCGTATTTAGTCCTTAGCAATATGCTGCCTCTCCCCATGTAGGGATGGGTACCGAGCCCTGGTATTAAACGGAATTATTAAAGACAGTGGTAACGTTAAGCTCCGACGTTATCGGACTTTTTATCAGTACTGAGACATTTAAAAAAAAATACGTCTTATGTATTATTGCTACATACACATTATATCGCAGTTTTAGTTTCGCCAACTCCGTTTCTAATATGCAATAAGACTACAAAATGCGTCTGATGTATTTTCGAGCTTTCCAATCCAGACGAGAGATCTCTCTCTCTGTGTGCGAGGGGGCGGGGCGGTTTGTAAAGGTCTCCTGACTGTGTTACAGACTGTCATCCTGGTTAGTGGTTACTCTGGGTTCTGTCTTCATTTCTGTTAATTGGATGGGACTTGATTGGATTCAATATTAGAGTAATTTTCTCATGTGAGTGTTTTTTTAAATATATTTGGCCTTTGTTTATGTGATTTACTCAAATAAAAAGGTTGATGAATTATCATCTAATGATTTGTATGATGTTTTATTTATGTTAAAGGTCACTTTGAATGATTTTAACTAATGATAATGTAGAAAAACTAATATTTTAAATTCGGGACGGTCCACATTAATTTCGGGACGGCTTAGATTGTATTTCGGGACGGTTCTGGGAGGATGGTGAAAAAAGTTAGTCGAGAGCCCTGGTGTGTTGGTGTGTCACCTCTAAACAGCCTATTATAAGTTTCTTGCAAATAAACCAGTTACTTCTTGTGTGTGAGAGAGTTTTGGTTAATGTTATCAAATGTGACCACTTTGCCTTTTCTCCCAGTTGTCAACATAACATGGAGACTTTTTATGAGGAGACTTTACACCTGTGTGTGTGTGTGTGTGGCTATGCGTGTGTGCTGCAGACTGAAACACACCCAAACAAACAAACACCCAACACGTCTGAATTGTGACTGAGATTATTTCGAGGGGGAATGTCACGCGACCAGAGTTTAGCAGTCGATAAAATTACAGTGAAAATCTAAGATCTTTGCAAACAGCAGTAAAAATCCAAAATACTATGATGTCATTGGTAATCTAAATCCCCTCTGTTTTGATTGCCACAATATATGCATATGGGTTTTCTTTGTTTTAAAAGGAGAGCAGAGAAGCAGAGCAAGAGGAGAGAGAGAGAGCGAGAGAGAGCGAAGAGAGATGAGAGAGAGCGCAGAGAGAGAGAAGCGAGAGAGAGAGAGAGAGAGCGACTACGGATGAGGCGAGAGAGAGAGAGAGACGAAGAGAGAGAGGAGCGAAGAGAGAGTCTAGCTCTCTATATCCCCTGAGTCTCTATCGAAGATCTCTATGCTATCTCTATCTCTTCTCTCTACTATCTCTCTCT